>JAYMFT010208749.1:0-41537 GCA_038088735.1 Panulirus argus | reverse complement strand
TATATATAAACTATACGTATTGCTGACTGACAAGAATCGTTTGAATTTCCCCCCATTTTTGTACGGTGGTGGCAAATATAATTCATGGAGGGGGAAGAGGGTGCATGATTAAAAGGTTAATTCCTCATTAGAGGGGGAATTAAGTAAAGGTTTTCGACAAATGACAAGAAATTCACGGTGTAGAATTTATTTGAATTTCTACAGGGGGTGGGAGGGCATCGGCCATCATTGTTTCTTGAACGGGGTCACTAATTTGAGAGAGACTGGAAACCCCTGATTCAATCTTATGATAATTTGGTTTTGACACTTTTTTGACGTAAAATAAGCATACAATACGGCTTTTACTGGAAAATATCAGAATGATGTGTCTTATTTAGGGTAATTCGCATTCGTCGTCGTTCCCTTCAAACCATAACAACATCGTATGACTGTGGTGGATATTATTAATACAACACGTACTTTGATTCTCATTAAGTTCCCTCCCTAGGATATCCTAGGTCAGCTTTGACTTTGTGGCATATTACAATATTTTTCATGATTAGCCCTACATTTTCCATGATCTTCAAAGCTTTCTTTCCCCCTCCCCCCCCCCACTTTATCAAATTTACTTAAAATACTATGATCAGGCCAGGTGAAGAGCACTAATTGATATTCATCTTTTATGCTGAAGGCTCCAGTCACGGACAAAAGTCCACATCAAGGCTGGGCCTTAATTGAAACAGAGAGGGAGAATTATGAAACGGAAAAAGAAAAGACAAGGGAAAGTATTTGTAATTTTTTGAGAAAGTGAGACACCTGTCTTTTGAAATGTGCCAGGTTATAGCTATTGGGAAAGACATGAGAAGGTAGAGAGTTCCAAAGCTTCGACGTGTAGGGAAAGAAACAGTTATCAAAACGGCCCACCCTTGAGTGCCGCTCCTGCCCATCCTGTGGGCTAGGCACGCGCGAGAGAATACAGAGTGTACACAAAAGCTCCAGGGACTATGTGGTTCCCCCTTAGTGACGGGGTTATAAGTTTACACACTATGCTACTGTGGCTGGGGATAGGAGGCGGTGGTCCGGGGTGCCGTGGTCTCTATGTTGTTTTCCGACCCTGGAAACTAGGGTTCGAAGCAAGCTATTCTATTCCGAGGGTTCGTTTCATGAATCTTAATGTATGGCTTAGAATCCTGGATGTAAGTACTGTCTGTGTCTGTGTGTAATCAGTAGGGAAAGTACGTATACGTGCACCAAAGTGTACAATGTGTATGTATAAATATATGATAATGAAAAGGACGTAATGTTATTCATAGTAGGTTTTCATGTATACATCGTAGGGTCAAATACTCCATCTGATGTCTAGGCACTGAGGGGGGCAGGTTATGGATGAGTGGAGGGTTAGGTGGAAGGCGGACTCTCTCCTCGGAGTTTGCTGCTATTTCCAGCCCTTAGAGGAGGAGGAGGAGAAAGGGCGGCAGGGTTAATTTCGTCTGACAGTCAGGAGCAAAAATTTCCTTCCCCAGACCTGCACAGATTACCACCATGGGCGTCCCTCACTCCCTCACCCCTCCCCTCACTCACTCACTCCTCCCCTCACTCACTCACCCCACCCCCTCACTGACCTCCTTGGGTCACCACGGTCGGGACGTATGCCTATCGCGTTTCCTCGTTGGTGGTGTGTGTGTATCAAATTTCACGTGACGTGCCCCCCTCCCCTCCCACGTCCATACACCTGCACAGACACAGGAGACCGGGGCACACCTGCGTTCACTGGCAGCTGTGTGGTGTGGGTGAGTCTAGCCCAGAATCAGACTAGTCGTGTGGTGTGGTCGAGTCTGGGCCAGGATTAGACCAGTGGTCTGATGTGGTCTATGCTGGGTCAGGACCAGACCAGCAGTGTGGTGTGGTCGAGTCTGGGCCAGAATTAGACCAGTGGTGTGATGTGGTCTATGCTAGGCCAGGACCAGACCATTGTTCTCCTGGTCTTCCCCCTGTGTGTACATGCCAGGGTAGAGTGTGGGTGTTGCTGGTTTCGCAATGTTCCTGTTGAGTGTCGTCACCCCAGGAGGGCTCTCCGCTTGGTCCAGCCTCACTGTGTGTGCACCAAATTGGTTCAGTCGCACGATGGGTGTACCATGGTGGTCCAATCGCACGGGACGTATACCTCAGTGGTCCAGCCAGACAGACATTTTCTCAGGACCAATTCACTTGTTTGTTCAGAAATTCCGTGTCCTTTGTGCAGGCTTCTTTCGAAGATCCGTTCAGTGTTGGCATCGTCAGAATGGTTTAGATATTTCAAGGTTGAGATTAAGTCACCCTTCACTCTTCTCTCTTTCATTATGATGCCTTCTCTGTTACCTTCCACTGTTTCTTTAAGCCCTATGACCAAACTTGAGAAAGTGTTCTCAATTTCTGGCCCGATATACGCTTGGAACAATTTACTGAACACTCTCTTATCCATGAACTTGAAAAATGATTTTGATTTCTTACGAAGGATAGTTTGTCTGAACAGTTTCCCCCAAGGCAGAGTTCTGGCGACAGGTTAGGTACAAGCAGCGTCGACTTCCAAGTCCTTCTCTCACACATAGATTCCTACAGCTCATTTGTGACCAGGCCTCTTTCCCTGTGTCCCATCTAGTTGAATTTCAGTCATATATCAGACCAACCTTCTGAGTTTGTCAAGGTCCCCTTGGTAAATTCATGCAGTCCTCATCATTGTTTGCTTCCATCATGGCCTACATAATCCTCATCTTTCTTTACTTCCCTCAGGACCTTGGCATTGTCTGCCACTGGTGACCCCGTCTCATGTAGAGAAGTGTCCTCTGACTCGTGTCCTTTGTTCTCTTCCACTAAAGTAGTGTTTTTCTTCCATCCATCGACAGAGTCTCTTCCTTATTAATGCCTGAAGATTCAGCTGCTCTACCAGCATTTTGTATGGTACTGTCAACGCTTTCTGGCATTCCCAGGAGCATATAATCCACCCGTCCTACTCCTTAATCTATACCAGAGCTCATTCTTTCATAGAAGGCTAAGAGATCTGCTACACATGACCGTGTTGTTGTGTCAGTTAGGTAGCTTCTCCTGTGCAAGTACCAATCCGTTTGTTTCCTAATTATTTTCCCTGTATTTCCCAATCTACTTTCTTAAAGATTGGCACGATATTTGCTCTCTTCTTCTCAACACTACACTCTCCTCCTTTAGTAACGTATTCAACGTATATGTGTGTGTGTGTGTGTGTGGTGTCCCAGAACAGCTATTAGTGTGTGTGTGTGTGTGTCTTGTGGTGTAGGGTAGAAAGCAGTGATGGAGTTGGTTGCTGACGGATGTCTCCCTCTCTCCCTCTCTCTCTCTTGGACAGGTATGGGCGATCTGAAGACCATGAGCCACAACAGCTACTCCCTGGACCGCCGCGGCCTGGTCACGCCGCTCTCCTCCAGAGGCTACTACGACCACCACCACCACCACCACCACCACTCCAACGACCACAACAACAAGTACAACAGCCTCACCAAGCTGCACAACAGCAAGAACACCTCCATGAACAACAGGAATAACAACACCAACAACAACAGTAGTAGTAGCAGCAGCAGCAGTAGTAGTAGTAGTAATAATAACATCAACAGCCACAACCACCACAGTAACAAGAGCCCGCCGGCCTACCCGCCTCCGCCCCCGCGCCCTCCGTCACACCAGTCCACCTGCAGCAACATCGAAGACGGCCAGGCGCACCACCGACTGTCGCACGACAACAGACTCCTCTCCAGCACGTACGACAACGCCGCGGGGATGTACACGCGCGTCAACGGGTACTCCAGCAGCGACCTGCCTCGTTACGACAGCCTGAAGAACCTGTCGAGCGACTCGGGTCACTCCTTCGGCCACCACCTCCACCACCACCACCACCACCAGCCCATGACCAACGGGCTCCACCAGCGGATGGGCGGGTCCGTCACCAACCTCACGCGCATCAGCAGCGCCCACCACTCCGGCTCGGTCCAAGGGCTCGACCGGTCGGGCTCCAACGTCGGGCTGGACAGATCGGCGTCCGTCACCGGGTCCAACCTGGACAGATCGGGATCCGTCAGCGGGTCGAACCTGGGCCTGGACAGATCCGTGTCGGTGACCGGGTCCAACCTCGGCTTGGACCGGACCATCTCCGGGTCGGTGGCCGGGTCCATCAGCGAGCTGGCGTTGGACGACCACCACCAGACCCCGTCGCCGTCGGACTCGGGCGTGGCGGAGCTGGAGGCCATGCTGAAGGAGAAGGACACGGAGATCAACACCCTGAGGGAGACCATGGAACAGAACGAGCAGGTGATATTCAAGGTAGGACATGACATGTAGCGGGGTAGTCAAGATAACTGTCACTTGGGGTCAAACTAAAGAATTTTAGAAAAAACGAATCTTTAGAATCTAGCTTATGGGGAGTATCCTTATCATACATATTCTGTATATAAATGCCTGTGTATATGTATAATCTGTGCATGAAAACCATGATGTATTGAGAGCTGTGGAGCTATGTCACTGAGAGAGACACTGGTGTCCGCCGCAGGTCTACGAAGAGAAGGAGAGGACGTGGGAGCGAGAGCTGAAGAAGATCAGGGACATGTACGACTCCCGCCTCAAGGGGGCCCAGCAGAAGGCCCTCAAGATGGAGCAGTCACTCACCACGCAGACCTATCAGGTACGGAGCTCAGACGCTAACGTTATTTAAGGATTGGTATGGGGAAGGATGAGAGTAGAGTACGTCTTGGTGGGTGATTGTGCATGATAATAATGCAACTGGTAGCGAGAGGAGTGATGAAGAGAGGTGGGGTTCCTTTCCGAGGAAGGGAGTGAGTGCTTTGATTTCGATGCAAGGGATCGAATCTTGGTTCAAGGGGATTTGAACACAGGAACAGTAGGTGGTTTTGCAGTTAAGGAGGCATGAGGTACCAGGTGTAAATGAAAGTGGGGGAATTCGTGCAGTGTTGAGAAAAGGATTGTTGATTGGGAGTACTTGGTTTGAATAATGCAGATTACATAGATTTACTTGGGCGATCTGGGTTACGAGTCAACAGGCATTATTAGATTGTGATAATTAACAGGCCTGCTTAGGAGAGGTTGTTGGATGTGAACGTGCTGAGGGGGACATTTAGTGGGATGTGTTGTCACTCTTTGATGGAGCGGAATTTGGAATTCTGTTGTTTTAGGAAAAGAGAGAAAGGCATGTGTGGGAAGAGGGTGGTGAAAGCGAGTCAGCAGGGAAATGAGGCATGAGTGCAGAAGAAGCGAGAGTGATGGAAGATTGAGAAAGGCTGACAGTAAATGAACACGGGGAGTGTAAAAGTACTTCGATGAGCAGCGCTCATGTGTATTAGGGTGAAGTGTGGGACATGCAGAAGGTGGGATGGGCATGCGATAACGGAGAGCGAGTGGTAGGTAAAGTTACGTTGTTAGGGAAAAAGAGATATATGTATGAACGTTACCTGCAGGGAAGGAGTGCAGATGACTAGGAAATGTACAAGACAAAAGTGGCAGGAGCTCAAGAGAAAGGCATGGGGACTGAAAAGGGAGGCAAATGAGAAATGGTATGAGAGATTATTGATGAACTTCAGGAAGAAAAAGAGAATATTTTGCAAGGAAAACATGTGTAAGTAAATCAACTCTCTGCCTTCTCGTGTCATTCCTAATAACTTATGATTTGGCACATTTTAAACAGGTTTCTCGCTTCCTCTAAAATTCGTAAATACTTTCCCTATTTTTATTCTTTTTCCTTTTGATTAATCTCTCTATATTTCACTTTAGGCCCGGTCTTGATATGGACTTTTGTCCGTGACTGGAGCCTCCAACGCAGAGAGAGAGGAGAGAGAGAGAGAGAGAGAGAGACATTTGTGTGCAAATGAGACCATTTTTTTGTTTGTTCCTGATGCTGCCTCGTTAAGGCGGAAAAAAAAAAGTATAAAAAGATACCGAAAAACATCAACATTCTTGAACGAATACAATATGTCTCCCTCCGCATTGTAGCCTCACCATCATGTTCATTACGGCAGAACAACAAACACCGTCATACTCATCTTCACTATGGCGGAACACCTCACCAAACACATCTTCACTACTCCCTCATATTCATTACACCAGCGCGTTTTCAGGAGACGCTTATCTTTTTTAGACCCTCATACTCACTCGACACCGTTGACCTCTTTGACCTGACCCTCTCGGGTCCGGTCAGACTTATCACCCTCTTAAGATTACCAGGAGAAAAATATAATAAGTATTTTTACCATCAGCATGCAAGTGCTAGCGCGCACCTTCCGGCTTACGTTACGAATGGCTCGACAGATTAATGTAGCATCATGGTGAGAAATAACCTTTGATGCCTCGCTTCATATTTTCAGGCGGCGACGCCTGCCTTCATCCCCTCCTCCCCTCCTCCGGCACACCCTCACCCTCCCACACACACCTCCCAGCGCCATACATCTGGCGTAGCTGTATATATAGCGTTCCCGTCATGCACAGAACCCGTATAATACAATCTTGGTCAAGAAATGTATAGTTTTTCTTTCTTTCTTTTTCCGAAGGAGACGAGAACATGAGTTGAAGTGACAGTTGACAGGCCTAAAGACCAAATGATAATCAACCAGCCACGCATTTTAAACTTTTGACTGGATGGTGTAAATTGAGCAGTTAACATGTTAATTGTGCTTGATCATTCGTAAACACAATCATTAGGATTGTAACCAAACTCCAGGATATGTTTGTGAGGTGAAGAACATCTTTCTAGCGTTTGAATTGAGGGGGAAGCGTAGAGCGTTGGGACTCGTAGTATATCACTGGCTGGACAGAATGTGTCGCTTGGAGACGCCCCGCTGCCCCGGGTCACGGCATGGGTCAACTGCGGTCAGTGGAGAGGTTAACCCCCGGGTTATGGCGAAGATCATTGCGGTGAAATCTGGTCAGTGTTGGTCTCCACTGGCCCAGCAGGGTATGTCAGGGGTCAGACGTCGCTCACGTCTCCAGAAGAGAGAAAAGGAAAAAAATCTTATTCTGGCGTTTCGTACACACACAGGACGGGTAGAAAGGTGATACAGGCAGTACTAACACAACTCTATGACTGTCAGCACACGAGGATAAATAAAGAAACGTGATGTAAGCAGACTGTAGGCTGTTTTATGGTGATACACAAATGCAGTTTCATAATTATGAAGTTAGTGTAACAATGGCAAAGAAAGTGTATTTGTGTGTTTGTGTGTGTGTAAAATCTTTGCAGTGTATTACATGCAGATCAACAGCATCGAATTAATCACCACACCTCAGATTTAGTTAATCATATATATATATTTTTTTATGAATTACTCGCATATGGTCCACAGGGATATTAGAATTTTTTTTACGATGTCATGATTGCAACACATGAGTGTAAATATTGGTCAAGACTAAGCTTGGCACTTGTCAATGACAGTCCTTTCTCACAGGGCGGGTGTGTGTACGCTCAGGGTCACATAACTGGCACACGTCGGTCCGTATGTAACTGTACTGAAGTGGGCTCTTTTAGAGGGATGTGTCTGTTTTGAAGAATGTGATGAATTGCTTCATCCCACTTAACGAAGTTTCTCTTAAGTAGCAGATGAGAATAGGCTGAAAAGACATTGAGCACTGTATATATGTAGACCAGTACCATAAATCATATGAAATACTCGCTTGCCGCCCACATGGATACAGACATTTTTAATCATAACTGCAACACCTCACAAAGTCAGCAATGAGTAGGTGAGACCAGCCTGAGGTTACATTGAGCAGAACAGAAAAAATAGCAGAGTTTGTCCTAAAAATGTATAAAATCGTTTTCTTTGCAGTAGATGAATACAAAGAAAATGGAGGTTTAAGGGCCAACAATGACATTAAGAAGCTATAAAGGAATGGAGTATATTATTCTCACATACACAGTTATATTTGATTTTCTATATAAGTAAGAATCGTTAATTTCTTGTATATAACTTTATTTAGATTTGATAGGATTTCTCTGTTACACCCAGCACATTATGGCGTATGCAAATAACAGCAGAAAGTTGTAAACGCAAATTATCAGGCAACATTCTTCTCTAGATGTAACACTAGTTGGCCGGCTTTTTGCCATTAACTCTTTAGTGAATCTTTCAAATTACTTTCGTATCGGATGGTGAATTGTCGGTATTGTTATCCATCTTAACAGGTGAATGATTAGATTGGGAGATAAGAGTTCATCTGAGGCTGTTTCACTAAACCCTCATCTTCACTCTACCCTCAATACCAGTAGCTTTTAGCTATGAAAGAATATGAAATTAAACTTAATATATACGTCTTCAACAGCTGCAGCAAGAACGTCGTAAGCTGATGGCAGAACTGGAAGAGGTTCGCCGTGAACGTGACGGCCACCACAGTCAGACAGAACAACTAAGGAGAGAATTAACCTCACTCCGCACACAGCTCGAGGAAACAGAGTGGAGCCTCTGCCAAAAATCAGGTAGCACTTTTACAAGTCTTCTTGATGTTGACGAGGCTCACAGCTGTTGAATGATGTGATGATTAGAGTTATCAATTCACATTATGTTAAGAATAGTCAGATTTTTTAAAGAATTGGCAAGGGAGTTTTTTTAAATATTCAAATATAAGAATAAATTTTTTGTGGGGAAAGTTTGTCACAGATGCTGGTTACCAAAATATTTGCACTTAACATTTGTTAGTTCCATCATTTTCAAAAGCTCTCAGTTTTTTACCACACAGATGTAATGTTCAATTTACAACAGTGCAGGATATCTTAGTTTACTTGTGTCTTTCACAGTGCTTAGACCATGTAGAGAGAGATATCCACTTTTCTGAGTAGATTTTAATGAGAGGATGACTTTCTGCATTTGCAGGTGAAATCTCTCTACTGAAAACTCAGCTCAAAGACTCTCAAGGTGACCAGACGACCCGAGGACATGAACTGCTGCACTTGCGGGCCCAGGTGCGCCAGTACCAAACGGAGGTTGAGAGACGTCGCGCTGAGATCAATTCTCTTCACGATTTAATGGGCCAGCAACGAAGGGAGTCTGGTGACCTCCGGGTACAGCTAGATCAAGCCCAGCAGCAACAGTCTCAAGCCCGGGCACATGACCAGGACCTTAGTCTACAGATGGACAAATTAAAAGCCGAAGTCGAGTCCATGAAGAGGGAGAACGATCTGCAAAGACAGCAGTTCGAAGCCGAGCGCTTGAGGTGGACGGAGGAGAAGGAGCGAGTCATACGCTACCAGAAGCAGCTGCATCATAATTATGTCGCCATGTTCGGCCGTAACCGCCAGCTGGAGGAGGAGGTGGCAAGACTGACGGGAGTACCTCTGCCTCCTGTGAAGAATCTCAATCCCCCAAAGCTACCTGCAGTGTACGCAGACATCCGAGATGCTCCTGCAGTGCCACAAATCTCTAGTGAATCTCGGTGCTGACAAGGGCCACAGTGAAATTCTGGCTGTTGTGGTATGCTGGTCATGTGTACAGTAATGAGAATATTAAATGATTAATGTGAAATTGTACAGTCTTAGGGTAATACCTCAATTTTGATGAAAGGATGTGTATTTTTGGAAAGCAAGGATGGCAGTGATGGGATATTGTTACAAAGAACTGCTGATTTAAAAGTACATTTTTTCTATAAAATACTGTGTTCAGTGTTTACAAATAAATGGACATTTGATTATTGCTGAATATGAAAACGTGCCAGTGTGTATTGCTTAATGTTTGTTATCCTCTGGGAAGCGGTATTTCAACATAACTATACTACATTTCAAAACTACATCGTGGACTGAGTAGGATGTAGGTACATAAAGAGAATTTGCTCCAGTACTGTTATTAAGAGAACTGAAGTGTCAAGTATCCAGAGGTATTCAGAAACGGAGCAAGAAGTCACCCATCGTATTCTGCCCTCTTATCCATATGACTCAGGATGTGTGCGTGTATCAGATCTTGTAAATTCTTTCTATATATTATTATATACTTCTGTCTTCCACCATGTTAAGGTAATTAGAATAGTCATATTTGTTTTATATTTTATTAAAAGTTTGGTGAGCAATTTGAATTTATAATTTTGATGTATGCCTGGTTTTATTGGGAAGACATGTAAATTTTTGTACAGAAATTTTTAAATGAATATTAGAATTATTAAGCTAGGAAATATGCAGTTATGTTTTAGTTTCTAGCCAAAGGTTATGTTTAGTTGGAATGTTACTCCTTTATATTTAAGAATAATATAGTTCATCATTTATACAATATATCATCAGTCATTTCTATCCGGTTGTTTTTCCTTGCTTAGATCTTACTACTAAATGATTGTTATTTATTATATATTAAAAACACAGTGTATGATAATTTAAAGCACCTTTTAGGGGTTAGATACTTCTTTAAGGGTAATATATTTAGTTTGCATTTTAGTCTGAAGTTCCTTCTTTAGTCATAAAAGAGTTTAACAGGTTAATCACTTGACAAGCTGATAAAAGATTGTTTCCTCTTTACATTCTTGACTTGAGTATCAAGCTGCGAAGAATCTCTTTCATTTCATATGCAGCAAAAATGAAAATGAGCTGTCTTTGGTGTCATGTATTTTCCTGATGTATTTTCATATATTACATTTTTCATGTCCTCAAATATAGGTCTATATATATATATTATGAAATTTAATTGAAATGGTACCTTCCTTCAGTGTTTTTATTTCCAATTTATCTTGTTTACACAGACTGCTTTTGGATGTGAATCATTGTGTTTCGTGTAAATATATGCCATGATGAATTTCTTGTCACTACTATTTTCAGTGTTTATCAATTTTTTGAATATTGCATTTGCCATAGGTATGAATTTATTCTAACCTCAAGGACTGACCAAACCACTAGTGGGAATTGTTCAAGGATATCACTTAATCACCAGCTAAAAGCTAATTAATTCCCAGTTCATTAATATGCCTCTGTGCAGTTACTCCTTTATAAAGTAATTTTGTGAAACTCCAGCCAGTAAGCTTGATTGATGGTGACCTAGTTAGGACATTTTATGGTTCTTAAACAGTATATGTAACAGAAAAATTTATTATTTCTTTGGTGTATTGTTTCCAGGTTTTCTTTAACATATGAAACCTGTACAGCAAGAGCTTCTCCACTCTCTCAGTTACACTAACACCGAAAATCTGAGAGATGTGTGAAGGAGTTTGCACAAATAAACAAGCAAAATACTTATGGTTTTTCTATTGTTCTCTCTGCTTTAATGAATTTTTAAAACCTTGCCATTATCGAATTTTACATAATGATAAAAAACTTATTAATTTATACTGATGCAGTTTTTCTACCTATCATCAATTGCTCCTTTCCCAATTTCTTGTGGTGTATAAGTCACAAACAGCCTCTTTTAATTAATTCATACACATCCTCAACCCATGCTGCCTAGTAGATTAGATTATTGGGTTTCCACACTTAGCTCTTCCTACATTCACTTTATACATAATTTGATCTGTCGAGACTAGTATATTCATTCATACTGCCTCTGTACTCAAAATTCTTCCACTACACTTGTTCCTGATCATTCCACTAACATCTTCATTTGATATGCCCCAATTCTAAATCAATTGGCTCACTAAACCTACCCATCTCTTCCAAGATGTACCTCTCCTTGTGCCTTCTACTGGACATATAGATATATATATATATTATGTCTTATTGACCAAAACTACCTGTCATCTACCATATATTGTACTTGACAATTTCATCCTAAAATACTTTCATTCATGCACCTTCTTAGTGAATTTACATCACTATTTTTCCACATCATTCTTCATTCAATCTATACTCTTAATTCCAACTATGCTCATCAAGTTCTCCATCTCTGCTCTTATTTTTAACATGTTGAGACTTATTTACATTTAGGTTTCACATCATGCATGGAGCAAGCACTAACACAAGCATCTTGCACAAACTTCTCTAAATTTTTTCAAGTCACTAGAAATTTCTGTGGAACCCCAATTTTTTTCCCTGTATCCCTTTCAAAAGTAATTATGTTATATCTATCTGCATTTACTCAGCATCCTCCTCTTACAGACATCAAAACAGCCAATCTTTCCATCCAACCAGTTAGTTAACAACACATCAGAAATACATACAGTAACTCTGACAATATCTACATTCTTTCCCCATGATTACTAGAATACAATTTATTCCATCTTACACTGATTTTATGTAATGCCCCATCCATTAAAAAACAAAGCTGAGGGAGAAGTAATACCGAAGTGAGGGACTGAAAGAAAATTACAGTGATAACAAGAAACATATAATGCATGCATCACTATGGCTTCCGGTACCTTTCAGGATTTCATGAGAGTACTTGGCTCATATAGTTTGGTCTATTAGAAGATAAGAGAGGGATCAATAGGTTATGCGATAGCAATGTATAAGCCCAAAGACATTTGAGAAGCTGAAAATTAATCCATTTCTTAAGGAAGTTGGATAACCAGCCGCGAGATGTCAGCAGAAAGATAGTGGAAATAAACTGATGAAGAAGCCGTGTGTTAGTAGGGGATGTCACAGAAGTGTGTTGTACTATCGGAGTAGTGTGTGGAGCAAGTAATTCCTTTGTGGTGAAAAGAAGTCAGGAAAGTGATTAATGAGAAAAAATATGGAAGTAGGAGCTGAAATATTCCGAAACTGTTTCTAGCATTTCTTGGGGAGGGGTTAGTTTTCCTTTTAACGAAAGTAGGGAATCATTTAGTAGGGAGAATAAGGTCTTAATTTTATGTCCCTCTGCACATAATTCCTACCAGTTGTTTGTTTTCGTATGCAAGAATTACATATTCTTACTTATTCGTCTTAATATAAGCTTAATCACCAATGATGTCAACAAAAGTGAACAACCACGGCCTTCTTTAACAATTATTAGTAAAGTTTTGGTAATATATCCTCTCTGGGCTTTACCTCATTCTCGTGTCGTGAACATGTACGTAAATTAAGGGTTTATGCTCGTATCATATGTCCTTGAACTTAAAACGTGTTATGTACAGGTAATGGGGAGGGTTTTGAAAGGTTTCCGTATTTACTTGTGCTACACGATCCGCTTGCACAGTCCTATCATGATCTTCAAGACATCAGTTTAACCAACGCCTCATGAGTCCAGACTCAAAAGCAGAACTCATCATTCAATTTAGGTTCAAATATATACATACTATGTACTATCCGAAGACATACCTTAGTTTTGGAAGGTGTCGTGTATTGGTATATACTCAGGATACTATTATTATGAAAACCCCATTGAAGGATTGAATACTCCACTGTGATTATCTTTTGTTTACTGCTTCTGTACTTATACGTGGACTTTTGTGTTATCTATGATTTTTGGCGAAGAATAAACAAGTAGACCATCTATCTATAGGCTGGTCCACAATGTGTCTTCTTATAACCTTGGAACACGCCTAATAAGCTACAGCAATTGGAGAAGGAGAATGGAATTATCTGGCGTTGGCAGAGAGCAGGATCGACTTTTGGATGCAAGGAGCGGCTAGACCGAACTGTTTACTTTCGACATCGCCTTCCCCTGCTGGTACCGCTTACCCGGCCTGCTTGTCTTAGCCGTCCAGTAACTACTGGGGTTCCGTCATGGAATCACAAGTTAAGATCGACTCTTTTGACCCTTCCAAGATTTCCCTAGAACTATGGCTGAGTCTACTGGAGGCCCATTTTGCTCATCTAGGGATTACGGAGGAGACTAAGAAGAGAAACGGGCTACTGGTGTCATTGAGTACAGAGACGTACAGTGTGTTGGATAACCTGTGTGCTCCTAATTTACCTCAGACCAAGTCTTATGATGATTTAGTATCAGCACTGAAGAAGCATTATGATGTAAAGCCATCCAATCATCGTAGTTTGATTGCTTTTCAACAGGGGAAGAAAAGGTCAGATGAAACTTTTAAATGTTTTGTGTGCTGATCTCAAGGGCTTGGCTAGACACTGTAATTTTGGTGATCAGTTTGACGCCAGGGATTAGGAACCAATTGTTTTAATGGCTGTGGAACATGAAATTTATTTTCCAAAATATGGATTTGCAAAAAATGACTTCGTCTTCTCAGATTTCTGAAAGGATCTTAAACCTGGAGAAGGCTCTTGCTGGTGATAAAAGTGATCCACAATTAATGAAAGCAGTGTGTTGGTTCAGAGAGAAATAGCTGTAGACATTGTGGTTTTCCTCATGAAAGCAGTAAGTGTAGGTTCAAAAAACTTAATCGTAATCTCTGCAATAACAAAAACATTTGAAGAAAACTTGAGTGAGAACAAAAATAAGTATAAATCAAGGTTTGTTATGGTTTTAATAGATCCGGATGAGAACAACACTGAAGATGATAATGATGGTGAGTTGTTATCAGTGAAAGACCAAACAGGTGCAGTGAAGACAAAAGAATTTAATTTTGGATTTGGCAGACTATCTTACTAGATCTATAAACAAAACACAACGTGATAGAGCGTAGTTGTGCTACAAGATGCCAAGAAGAACAGCAACAGTCAAAGCTTTTGCAAACGGATGAGATAGTAAGAGAAATTGAAGATCAGAACCCCAGGAAATCGAACGAAAAGCAAAAAAGCAGACGGAAAAAAGAATCTCAATATTTTTTTGAATTTATTCACTATTGCCGTTAATACTACCTACTTTGTTCTGTCAGTCGCCATAGTCATCCTAGGAGTTAGCGGAAGCGTAAAAAAAAATTACATAGGTCACAAAGCGATTTTGCCAGACCCCAGTGAACATCTTTAGCATTTAGTGCAGTGGTTCTCAAACGATAGTAGGAGCAAGCTATGCTAACGGTGTAAGTGGTGTTCATATTTAAATTTCCCCTACTAATGCGTAGATTTAGAGACATGCATGAAATACTTATGTATGTGTCCTTCTTGTCTCAAAGACTCCTTTCCTCGGTGTCGAGTACCATTGTGGTCTCTGTGTTGGATCCCCCCAGTTGCGATGGCCTACGGTCAGTACTGTGGCACAAAAGGGAGAGGCGTTGCATTTTATCTCTCCAGGGGGAGGTCTAAGGGCATAAATAACAAGGGGCGTAGTAAGTCTTGCATGCAGAGGAGAGTGTTCTGCTCCCAGACGTCTGAGAGATATAGTGGCGTACACGGCTCCTTTCATCATTATGTCCATACATCCAAACCCCACGGCCAATGTCGACACAGACTTCTCAAGACTATATGACGTCTCGTTTACATACGGGAAACTTTTATGTGCTTTTCATATTCACAATTACATCATTTTGTTTATTTCTCTTATCCGTCACTTTGTATGAAAAAGATACTTCTATACATCATTTTTGGGTTGCATGTTTCTTGCTTGATCTTGTCCTGGCCTCTGGTTCTATGTTCACATGTCTAAAAAAATTTTCCCTATTGACTTCAGCTAGTGTAAAAAAGTTATATATGACCCACTGGTGTTGTAAAGGGAGGGTTTTTTTTTTTTACACCAGTGACGCCCCACGTGTGTGTAATTATTCTTACTGCGTGGGAGGGATGTTTTACACTTTTGAGAACCCATATCGTGTGTGTGTAATTACCAATTCATGCTGTACGAAAAGGGATTTCTGCCCTCATGGGGCCCATCTTTTGAATAATACCTGCTGTCACATGTCTTTAAGATCTTATAAATAAAATATTACGGAGTGTTCGTGAGCAATAATATGTACCAGTTGATTTGTGCGCTTGTGGATGCATAAATTGTTCGCTGAAGGTTACGATATCTTCAATAAGATTTTACTTTATATTTTGCATATATCTATCTTTTCATATATCTATTAATTGATGGAATATTTATGCAAAAAAGCCTGTCTCCATTAGGCTCGAAAAGTGTGCGAAAACAGATAAATAATTTAAGTAGATTCTTTCTTCATTGTTTGTAAACAAAGAATCAGCTGTGAGACACGGCAAATACCTGGTGGGTAAATTACTGTTTATATATTTGGTAAAGTTTGTGGTACTAAGTTTTCTGAATATTATTGTTATAGGTTGATCATCGCCTTTAACTTAAAACACTTGAAGTGCTCTTTATATGAGAGTATAAGCAACTAGACCACAAATGATATATAGGAAATCAATTTTAGTATCGTCACCGTAAGTTAGCTTACTAATTTCAAGAAAAATATGCTTTTTGAATGAGTTAAAGGCGTTATTATCATCAGTTACTACTTCAGAGGTTATTAGACATATGTATATAAGAGATGGACCTTTATTTATTGCCATACCATAGAGTAAGAAACCATATTTCATATTAAAACTGGAATGTGTACGATGAAAATAAGTCATTTGATTTTCTCTATTATCCTCGGACGGTGATTTACCAGTTTAGCTCCGCACTGCTTTTTGGTCCGCAATGCTATTTATTATCATGTTAATTAGGTTAGCCGAAATAGACCAACGACACGCTTGACTAAACATGGCTCACTTACTGACAAATATCAAAAAAAGGGGTGACAGGCCAAGAGACCATGTGTCCTTAGCAGCAGACTAGTCTAATGATAGTATATTTTCTCAATATACTTCAGCTATTTGATGAGGTTGGGTGAGGTATAAGCTCTCTGGATATTTTACTTAGGAATGGAAAGAGGGCACGCATGTTTTAGTTGATAGAGTTTAATAAAAATAGCACCATCAGATTCATTATACTCTGTAGAGTTGATATAAAGTTTGGGATTTTAAGTGTAACACCTCTACTCCTCTAGTTTTAATACCTCACAAAGTGGATAGGACTTTGAATTAAAACCAAATTGAGGGGTAAAAACACTGTCAACAGTTCACAGTGTAAGAAACTAATTGGTACCAATTTTGTCAATATTTGTCAACTAGAACTCACAATTTTCTCAGTCTAGATACCAGATATTGTACTGATTCTGTTGATCATCAGATCTTAAATATTCCCGAGAATTTTATTTTGTAAGGTTATTATAAGTTTATGACTAATTTTATCCTTTATAGTACTGCAAAATAGTCCCCTATGTCCAAATGATGATGTATGGCCCATATTGAAACTTGTTGCACGCTTTGTATATTGCTTTAATGGATTTAGGTTTACAAGCTGCATATCTTTCAGATCATTTCAAAATTGTGAAGGCTTAATGTATTTACACAATTCAGGAGTAGGCGAGAAGATTGAAATGTGGTGTGGTGGATGATGAGCAAGTAAGATCTGTAGGTTGTGCTTGAGGTAGAAGACCTCCAGTGAGTTCATGGAACTGCTCAATGACATATATATTTTAGGATTTGTAACATAAACTTTGTATCATCCTTGTTTACTTAATAAGTAGGAGTGAAATATGAATAACCTACAAAATCTAGAACTATTAACAGTGTAGACTTAGTTTAAATAGCGTAACATGTGAAAATGATATTTCCCTTAGTCCTTGGTATTCAGTGACATCAGTTAGTAATGGATTTACTTACCAGGGGAGTAAGATGCCCAGAAGAACAGTGAAAGATGAGGAGGATTCTGGATCTGATTGGGACAGCGTGTCAGAAATGGATCCACCACCAAAGAAAATAGTAATTCAGAACTCTGCTCTAGGACCACCACAAAGTAAGAGTTCACTTATATGTAACTTACTGTATCTTTAGTTGATAATGAATTGACAGAAATGATGGAACCTATTTTTAACATGTGGAAAACAGAGCATATACCGGTACCATACGTTGTTTTTGCATTCTGCACATTGTTTTTACATTCTGCATTTCATGGTACTTCTTAAGTTCAGTCCTTGTTTTAATGTAATTGAAAGGCTTTTTCAATGAAAAATCTGATGATGAGGATTGTATCTTGAAGATGATGTATTACTTATGATGATAGTAATAATAATAATAATAGCAAATATATTTTCATACCTGATTGTTTGAAGATGCTGTATTAAATATGATGATAGTGATAATAATAGCAGATATTTTTTCATACCTAATTGCTTCTCCTGTCATAGTAAGGTACCATCTTAAACACATGAACAGTGGCCTCATTTACACATATTCATTCTACCTGTTATGTACATTTTACTGAAACAGTGGCTAACATCCAGAGCCAAGCCCACAGAATATTCCATGGTTGACATCAACTGCTTCTTATGCCCTAGTACAGTTCAGTGATTGTGTTTCATTATCTATGCACCACTCACATCATATTCATTCTATCCCATGCTTGCCTTTCACCCAAATGAATGTTCAGGTCGTGAAACTTTGGAGAGTTCTTCACTCCATCCTTCTTCTTTTCCATTTTTCCCACCACCTTGTTCCTTCCACTTCAGATATTTAGAAATTCCTAGTTAGTCTTTATTGTTCATCCTCTTCATATGTTCACACCATTTCAAAACACTCTGAAGAACTCTCTTAATCAGACTGTGGTTATGACCTATACTGTCATTTCTTACATGATTAACCCACTTCAACATCATCAAACTTAGTCCACAGGCATTATATTTTCATCACATCCACTCCCTTCATTTCTTTTGTACTTCAGGCTCAAGACTCACATTCATAAAATGCTGTTGGGACTGCCATATTTTCAAACATTGATCTCTCCTACACACTCCTTAATGCACCCAGAACCTTAGGCCTCCATTCCACCCAGTGACCCACTCCTGCTCCCATGTTTCCATCTGCTAAAAGGTTCTCTCCCAGCTACCTTAAAATACTCCCCATTCAAACTGACAATGAAAACATCATTTCTCATCCCCTGCTGCACCTAATGGTTCTGTCTTTTGCTCGCATTTACTGTCAACTTGATCGTGTCACACCCTCTCCCAGACTCTGTAAACAGCTTCTGGAGTTTCTCTTTTGAGTTTGTTGTTCATCTGTTCCTGGTGCTGCCTAAAAATGTGGGATATACCAAAGAAGTATGAATGAAAACATTTCGCAAGTGTGCAGTGAGATGTGTCATCTTCAAAAGGGTTTCAGTCTATAGTTTTTATGATATAGGTATGAAATTCTTATCAGTGATTTTATAAAATAATATTTCACTGTAACTTAAGTAAGCAACAACTTAACATGATATGATTTAGCACCATGTATTCATTTCAATCATTTGATAGAAAAATATGAAGTGAGTTGGTTTCGGTGGAGAATAATCAAGAAATAGAGTAAAAGTTTTTTACTTTCTGTACAGGGCAGCCCGCTGCAAAGCCACGAACAGTAAAACAGATGACTTTTGTTGATCCACAACTTGACAATGCTCAGTCTAAAGAAGGTCCTCCATTTGATTTCAAGTAAGTTATAAGCTGTATTCTAGATTTTAAAATTTTGACCTAAAATGTCTACAGTAAACACAGTCAAAGATTAGGTTTATCCCACAGAAGTTATGTGAACATTTTGTTGTGATTTTATTATTATGGCATGAGGTCATACTTTAATGATGATATACATAGTTGACACTTATTCCATATTATTGAAGAATTATTCTCTTTCTGTTCACAGGGACTACATTTGTTGATGTAGTCCCAATATGTCCATGACATTACCTCATTTCAGTTACATCTTTTCTGATTAAGCTAACCATAAAAGTAATTAACAGCATTCCAGTATAGACAGTCAGAACTATAAAGACAGCTTCAACACAGCTTTAAGTAACTGTTTTATTTATGTGAAATTTTTGGGAGCTGAGCCATATGTTCCAGATTGATACTTAATTTGCAGAGTTCCCTTCAAGAGCATTACCCCCTAAGTGTAACACCTCTTATACTGTTCTTCACTCAACCTTTTACTATTTATTGCTCTTGCTTTGCAACTTCTTTCACTCAGCCCTCCCTTTTGTGCTTCGCTGGGTTCACGTAAATCCCTCTAATACTAAATACTTATTTCTTCCCAACTGTCCATTCAGTTCTTACCTACTTTGGTCCTTTTACAAGTCCATTATCCAATAGTACTCCTATCCTTCACAGTCTTTTCCTCTCCTTTCTTATTAACTTTCACTCAATCATCCTCCATCCAACCTATCCACTTTCTTTTCTGAACTTTATAGATAAGGTTGTTCATTCATGTTTTTCTCTCATGCACTTCAGTTATGGTGATGCTATCTCTCTCTGTGTCATTCTAGTACACTCATGGCTTTCATCATGTATGCACATCTTACTCCTTGTCTTTTTATCTATTTCCCCACATACATCATGGGTACATTTTCATAACACTGGTATACCTTCCTCTATTTTATCAGATACTCCAACATTGCACTTCTTTGGAATTTTTATTCACATTCCACATCTCTTATCTCAGAAGATGTTTCTCAGTTATTTGCATTTTCCTTTCCAACTATTTCAGAAGCATGGCGACAGTTTATGACATACTTATGAGTTTAGTATACATATTCAATGTAGGTTCTGCTTACAAGTGAAAGATTCTCGACTTCACAAGCCATTTATGATCATCTGAAATGTTATGAAGCTTCCCAGATGGTATGGTCAGTTGTCTCACTGCATGCCTAACACCGCAAACACAGTCTAACACTTTGCTAGCATTACAAAAGATTCACAAGTCTTTTTTATACTATTTTACGTTATTTTTTTTGCACTGCTACTACATTTGTGTTCTTTGGGTAAGAAATTTGACTGAAGGTCCATGCAACATGTGTATGAGTAAGTTTTTTATTGCAAGTCTAATAATAGTCACTTCATAGCAAAGTTAGGGAAGCTTATCTTCATTTCCATCATGTGGAAGGTTTATTAAGTCATTTTTGAACCTGTCTGTGTATCTTGGCTTTGAAGATTAGTGTAATATTGCTAATTTTATAACACTAATCTTTATGATATGAGAACAGATTATTTGAAATTCATCTGAGACCATTTTAGCTCCCTGTGTCATGACTGTTGAGCTTTTCACTCAGCTTTATTACTGCAATTTTTGAAGATTTTACCTAGGCCTTGGATCACTTGGTTTATAGTGGATTATAGATTTTGATTTCATCTCGTTTGTCTTTATCTTTTATATTCCACAAGCATTTAATTTGTTTTAGTGGCATTGTCCCATGATTGCATATTCTTTTTTATTTATGAAGTGAGGGATCTTTTCAAGTCATGACTTTCACAGAAGACAGTTGTCACATGCCTCATTACACCTTTCTTTTGAGAGGTTAAACTTTTTTCCTCCAAGATTAGAATTAGTTTGTCTTAGTTTATATGTTTCTGTTCTTTTTCTGTAAACTGCAGTAATCAAATTAGCTATCTGGTAAGGACAAATGTTGATTACTCCCTGGTTTCCATTCAGTTTCTTTTTCTTCATGTAAACTAACGAAATATTAGAAAAATCTTTTATGAATTTTTCTAATCAGATAGTAGGTTCGAGCAAAACTGTATATCATCTTCTTGATTTAAAGTCATGCTACTAATGATGGTAAAATTGGTACAGTTGCTCAGAAATCAATATTAGTGTACAATTTTCATACTATTTTATTGCTTCTTCCAGACAATAGATGTGTTACTTACTACTATGTAAACTCTAAATGAAGTGTATTGTTATTAAGAGTGAGAAAGTAAATATGCACCAGTTTAGAAAGATGAATATGTCTAAAATAGTCCAGATGAGCTGGTATAAGCCTTCATTCCTCTGTCTTTGGCTGTAAGTGTTTCAGTATATGGTCATTTAAACATTCCAGTTTTCAGTTTCTCCCTTACATGTATATACCTTGTTGTTTGAACAGGGACTATCCTTTGTGGTAGAAATACAGTATTTTATAAGGAAAAACTGAATTAGATTTTACTTCTTTCACAGTAACACATATTTCTATTCTCCCTGTGTTGACTTAGATTTAAAGAGAGACATCTTTCTAAGCTAATTACTTAAAGGTTGACTTCTTTTAACATTAAGATTGCAGCTTGCAGTTTTACATTGATAGTGGCTAATGGAGGAAAAGAGCTTTTTGATGATGATCTGTCAGATGTCAGAACATGGCAGGCTTTCAACCTACCCTGTTTTCTTTATGGTTTCTTATGCTGAGTAGTTTATGAGTAGTTTTTGCAATGTGAAAGGAGCTTAATTTTTCATAAGTAAATTTTGTAAGGTGGGGAAGTTTAGTTGAAGCTATCATTCATGTACTAAGTAGTTTGAAAGTAGTTTGTGCAAGACTAAGAGAAGTATGGGAAGTTGCGAGTGTTGTGAAGTATTTGTTAACAAACTGCATGTTTTTGGGTAGGTCAGTAGCTTAGAATTTTCTTGTAGAAATATTTTCATACATGTGTTGGTGCTTGAGGCAGTAGTATTCATAGGTTATCATGGTGAATAAATGGATATCTCTTCACAATTTTTTTATCATTGTTTTGCTAGTGTTCATTCATACTTTTTATTAAATTGTGAATGCACCATATTCAACAGGAGTGCATATAACTGTATTGGCCAGCATCACTCATACTCTGAGCATATTCTCCAATTTGATATTTATTGTTATTTTGTGATGTTCAGTATCTGAAATACTATGTCATCATTTTTATTACTATCATATCACTATCAACCTCATTATTATCAGTATCTTTATTGCATCATCAGAATTTTCATCATTGTTATCATTTTATTCACAATTATCTGTAACATCATCAGTATTATAATTATAATCACTTTTATTGTCATCATCATCATTAGCATCGTGATCAAAACTATGGACCACCATTTGCTTATCCTTGCTAATGTAAGGCATGTTGAAATACTTCGCACTGGTATCTTTTATATTTAGATTTTATATTTTGTAAATTTGACTGGATGAACTCTTGTACTTACAGCCATCTTTCAGTGCTCATGGAGTTATTCCCTCTTTTCAGGTCAGAGGTTAAAAGCCCCATTAGAGTATCAGATGGACAGCCTCCCAGGCCAGGTAAACAGAGGAAAGGGAAGTTGTATGACAGTCATCAAGGATCCCAAAGACATGTCAGTTTTTTTGGCGAGGAAACCTTAAGTCAAGGTATTTTCTCTCCTGCAGACAGAACCCTACGAGCATCTGAGAGACGTCTTGCTCACAGGATGTTAAATACCACCAATGCTCCACAAACCTTCTCTGTCAGCCCTGTTATATGCTTTCTCCAGAACCGTAAATGCCACATACACATCCTTCTTTTTCTTAAAGTATTTCACACACAGATTCTTCAATGCAAACTCCTGATCCACACACCCACATTAACTCTTGAGGCAAATTTTTCCCCTCCAGTATGATGCTCTGTGCATGCCACTACTCTCTCCATCATCACTCTTCCAAACAACTTGCCAGGTATACTCAACAAACTCATACTTCCAGATTTTCAATATTTATTTTATTGAAAATGATGTGAGGAAGGACTTTTATTGTATAAGAATGGTGGATAAATGGAATGAAATGACTGAAGACATGCTTAGTACAGACAGTATACAGAAATTTAAAAGGTAGTATGAGGGAGAATGTTCAAGATGTGGAGCCCCACAGAGTATTTAGCTCCCTCTATATACAGTACAGATAGTACAAATTGATAATTACACACACACACACACACACAAAACACACACACACACACACGCATGCACATACACACACATTGCCTATGATATGGAGGTTTGAGGTCAAGTAATGCTTGACCATTCATTGCAACTGGGGCATAGATGCCTTTTTTTCACTGCAGCTGGGTTGTATGTGGTTAAAATTCCTAAGTTAGATGCTTCTCCCTCGAGCAAAATATACAGCCATTAATGCTAGTAGTGGCATCCCATGCATTATCAGCAGATGCTACTGCTTAGATGTTTTTCATATATATTTAATGTTGACGAAGCCTGTACAGGGTCTGTACCCCCATGTTGGAAATGATTTGTAATGAATATCCTTAGTAATCATATTTGTCTGTTATAAAAATTCTCCCAGAAATATCTCACATCTCACTACTATACCTGACTGTACTCTTGGTATACATCATATGCTTGGCAGTGGAGCAGCATATTTTAAAATGTGCATGGCACTTGTAAAAATGTTTCACTAGTTTATGTAATATATCACTTTAAATAGAAGATTATGTTTCAGTTAATCACAATAACAAACTTATGGAGATATTCGTTTTTAGAATATATGAAAATATTTTGCACAAAAAGTGTACCTAACAGTTTCAGTACTCTTAGTTTAGGATCAGCATTGATTCATTTGTAACCTGATAATCATTTTGTCTAAATGTTTATTGGGAAAACTGTTTCAGACAAACCAGCAGCAAATGAAAGGATAGCTAAACATGACAGCGACTCTGAAGATCCTCTATATTCAACAGTAAAACCCAGGGATAGATCTGTAGATGTTAAACATAGCCAACTTGAGGAAGAACAGCAGGATGCAGATGAAAGTACCCTTAGATCTAAAAAGAAACTTCCAAAGATCACTTTTCATTCAACAAAAACAAAGTTACAAGGAATTGACAATAAGGGCTATGTAGGTAAGGCATAATGGAAACAGTAGTTAAGTTTTATTGTGTAATAACCTAATAGCAGTATACTTGTATTATAAGATCTTCAGTTTACCATTCATCTTTCACATTCAGGTATTGATTTTGTCATTTTTGTGTTGTCTATACAGTGAAAATCTGCAATGGTGTTACCCTCAGCTGATTCCTTAAGATGACTATAAGATGAGTAGTTTTCCATGATCCACACTGTTTTCAGGTTTGGTCATATTTTTTTTTTCAGTTGGAGATTGCTTGCAGAGGTAATTAACAGAAACATTAACCTTCTTGCATGAAATTCGTAGATGGTGAGAATTTCTTTATAGAAGCATTACTCATACTGCCATTTCATTTCTAGAATGCTAAAAATGTTGCTTACAGTATCAAACTAATTTAGTACAATGTAATGTAGTGTCTGAACATCCTTTAAAGTGGAGTAGCTAAATTACATATAACCCCCATCAATACAGGGCATATTATAATAACACAGTGGATATCTTATTGTTTTTTTGTCTGGAATATTGTTTGGTGTACTATTTTTCTTGTTTGTTGGGCCATATCCTTACTGCAGGGTTTTCAGTAATTTGTCATGCATTTTCAGGTTCAGTGTAAATCATTAAGTATTGTTATTAATATTGCTGTTTTCTTTCTACTTTAATTTTCCTCTTTCTCAACTCTATGTACTGAGTTACCCTGGTTTTGTTACTTTTGGAATCTTTGTCCATGTCCATGTATGCTTGCACATTCATACCTTTGTCAAGTTTAGGTCAGATCAGTTCTCAACCACAGTTAGATGTACAGTTATGTATCATCATATGCTGTTGCATATTAACAAGTGCTTCAGCATCCTACCAAAAGTAGGTCACCCTTACCTACATTTTATACAATAGAGGTGAACACTATTATCAGAGACTATCTTTTTCTTGTTTCTACAGGTACTTACCTTCAACATCCTCCTTCTGTACTCATCACCATAATGATTTACTATTCATTCCAAATACTCTTAATTCAGCTTACAAGATAATGTCACTTGCAGCCAGTAACTGAGGTATCATTCAGTCCCTCCTGATCCAGCCAGTAGACCAAGGAATGATTCACAGCATGAAGTACAGTTACAGGAAGGACTTCATGTGCCATGTATTTAATCATAACTAATATGCTGATTGGCTCAACATATTCAAAGAAAAGTTCAGCACCAAAATGGTATTTATTTTCTGGCATGGGCATGGCAGTCAGTGACACAGTCAACACTAAAAACTGCACTGCATAAGTTATGGTCACTTTCATTATCCAGTGACCCTGTGGAAGTCAACAACTTTAGGCTTCACACTTTCACACGAGAATTTGCAAACAGAAGGGTGTGAACAATGAAGTGCCCAAGGATTTGTGTGAAGATGGCTTTGTAAAATAAATTATTGCAACTATGAAGCATTAAGAGTCTCCTTGATGGCAGATGAGGATTTTGTTAGAATGGTTATGCACCCCATAAAAGACAAACATGACAACAATGATAGTGAACAACCTTGCAAGAGGTCATAATTGATCGTTTAATAATGATTGGGAAAGAAAACTTAAGGCTCATGGAGAAAAGTAGATTCATCACCTAGCAAGGAATAATAAGTGTTTACCTTTTTGCAGGATAGATTTATTAATGAAAGATCAAAGTTTTTAAAGCAAATGAACTGAAGAGGTATATAGTTGGGCTTCAAAGCATGATAAACATCCAAGAGGTGCAATACCAACTCCCCCACCTATGGCTGATACTCTCTAGCCAGGGCTTATCTTTGATAACCCTTCATGCTCACCACCACCAATTTCTACAATGGTTGATTTGTAAGAACTGCCTTCAGTCTTTCCTGTTGCCTCAACCTCACAGTTATTGACCCTACAAGAACTGTTAGACTGGGATTCTAAGTTTTGTAAACATAAGAAAGAAATGCAACTCCAAGCCCAGTATCTGTGTATGTTCTACTGATCTTGAGCTTATGTTTGATAAGCTTCCATGCACATTGTCACCAACTTCTAAGGTGAATGAAATGCAAGAACTGCCACTCTTAGAATTAAAAGCAGCTGCCATCTTCTACGTAAGTCTACATACCTGTACTACTTTTAGGAAGTTTAACAAGGCAGAATTTTAGGTGAATACTGTATAATGTATGTTTAATAAACTTTTTATTTAGTATATATTAATACATATTACACATTGAACATTTAGACTTGCATTAGATATGCATAAGGTTTATTCAAACCTCAGTCTGTGGACTAATATTTCTAAGATCCTTGAGATTACAAAATCCACACATTGCCTGGGCCTAAAATTATAGTTTTTTTTTTTTTAATTATTATTCTTTTAATCTTGAACTGAACTCAGAGATAATTTCAGGGCATGATCCAGTGGAGAAACTTGATGCAATGTCTTTTTTTTTTTTTTTTTTACTCCTAAGCTTTAATTCTAATAGTTTGTTGACAAGAGTTTTAATATGATCCTTTTTCAGGAGCTTTGAATATTTTCATAGTTAGTAAGCTTTGATTTTAAAATGTTTCCTTTGCCATCACTCATTCTCTTGACCTAAGGTTCCGAAGGTACTAAGTGGAGAGGATTACATGGCAGCTTGCGGCTCAGCTTTTGTGGACCTTAGACCTAGCCTGGTTCTTATAGACCATGGACCTAGCCTGGTTCTTATGATTATACACTTGTGTGAATTTTTTTATTTTCAGTTCCTGTAGGCATATAGGATATGTGTATGTAATGAACATCTCTTTTATTTATACATAGTATGTGGTGTTTCCAAATGAAATGCTGTTCTCTTTATCTTTTATTTGTCAGTTTTGTTTGCTGTGATGGGAAGTAACCTAGTCCTGGATATTGCAATTCTGTTATCATAGTGTGACTATGAATGCTACCATGTAGATCTGAAAGCCATAGTCCCCACTCCTTTTCTTAGCCTCCACACACTGACTTTCTTTTGTGGTGGCCAAGATGGTATGTGCAATTATTTGCTCCACCACAGCCATCTCAGATTTGCTACAAGCACATTTTCTCATGCCTAAGCCAGATACCCATTTATCAACCAGCCCTGATGGGATGATGAACAGGTGGAACCAGCTGCTATGTCCAAACATCAAACTCCCATGTCCCAAAAGTGAATCACATTGGCCTTCCCTGTGTGAAAAGCTAGCATTTCACAGGTTTAAAAGCCATTTTTTTTCACCTTCCCACACACTTGTCTATTTGCACCCTGAAGTACCAGATCTCAGTTGCTCCTTCATATTTGTTTCCCCATGATTATAGTCATCTTTCTACCCACTTTCTTGTTTTTCCACATCTGAATCCTTTTAGTCTCACTTTGACCACTCATATCCATACTAATTATTTTTCATATCATTACATAAGGGAATTATCACAAGTATTTAACTGGTAAAGCTTTCCAAATGAATGTGAAGAAGAATAAGTATTTGTTAAGTCTTGCATGAACTAACTTTATATATTTTGGAAATAACTAAATGTACAAAGATAGATAGAATATAATGGCTTTGCTTGTTTCTTGACTAAATAAGCATGCCCCTTTCTGGGTTATATGTTGAGACTTTCAGTTGACTCTCATATGCAGTGATTTATTGCGATGTTTCATGAGCAAAATTTTAGAAGAAATTTTGCATGCTTGTTAAGGTTTAAAAAAAAGATAGAAATAGATAGAATATATAGATCGTGGGATATAGTGTATCAGTGAGGTCATTTGAAAGCAGAGCCTAGGAAAATAGTATCTTTTATGGATTCCATTTTATATGGATAAAATTTTTAATTTCAGATGGGGTGAGATAAAGTTAGCCCAGAATGACATTGAAACCAGGTGTATGCATGTTACATCAGGTGATGCCATGTCAACTCTTCTTAGCCCAGGGGTCATACCTATATTTGATAATTTGCAAAAGCAAAGCATAAGTCTTTTAATAGGCCTTTAATTCAGTTACAATCTGTGTAAGAAAATGTCTTTACAGTGCTTAAGAACCACAATAAAAATCATTATCTCACCTGCTGTATTATTTTTTCTACTTGGCCATGCTTGAAGAATCCAAGTGCTGGTCATATCCAGTCAGTGCAGTTAGACCCTCACATAGCATACCAAACAAACCCAGTACAGTATTCACCTTCTCACACAATTATTCCCAAATAAGTTTTGCTCAGCTTTGATAATTTGCAAATGCAAGTTAGTGCTTCTAACTTAAAGTTCGATTTTATTCATGAAAATGAGTTTTAATAACAATAGATATTTTTGATCAAGTGTTTTGCTCAGGAATAATTCTGCCTGCTGACTGCCTGTGGCCCACAATTTAAGCTGTCACTTGGAGAGGGATGGGAAGTAACAAGTGTATGGTTTGTGCAATTTGCCTTTGGGGCTGTGATTGGTTGTTTGGGAAAGTATGTAGATATCTTGTTGAGATGGTTTTGGCATGCCATGTATGCGTTGACCTGCTCTGGTTAGACAAAAAGCTTGCATTCTTCAAACTCTGTGTCAGGATGCCAAAGAGTTTCTCTAACAAAGCAATTTTTATTAATTTTCCTCATTTTTCCTCTTTATATTGTGATCTTGGCTCATTTGTAATATTGAAGTAAGAAAAATCAGTAACATTCATGTGAGTGAAAATACCTTATCATTTCCATCGGCCTGTAATATTTACATACAGATGTGCTCCCTTGATTCTGGTGAAGATATAATTTTTGGACATAGATGAAGTAATGCATATACTGATTTCAGGGGATGATCAGGCAGCAACAAACCAGCATGCTGTGTCAGATGGTGATGTTATACAGTCTAATATTGCTAGTCCAGTTTATAATGAAGCTCAGACTCTTACTAAGCAGCGGTTACCATCCAGGCCATCACAGAATCCAAATTTCCATAAAGGGGAAATTGCACATGATGCATCTTATTCAGTGTCAAACACTGAAAGCCATGTATTGACTAGCAGAGAAGAGTAAGTTCTAACTGCATGTTTTTATTCTGTATTCACTATGCCACTCCAATCAATAATATATTTCTAAGTAATACAATATAGAGCACTAAGTGTAGCTTGTCACTCTTTTCTTAGTTACTACATATATTTATTATATGTTTTAGATTCACTGTAATATTGATAAAAGCTGAAATAGATGATACCATGTTTAATGCCTAATTCACTGTCATTGTTGTTAGCTCACCACCTCTCATACTGACCGTGGGAGAATCTTTGGTGGAATCTGCAGGAAAGAAACCTGTGGAGGCTGTTAGTAGAGCAATGGGGGAGGCCTTTGCTTTGATTACTTTTCCTTTCACATGCTTCACTTTATTCCTTCATCATTTGCTAAGGTAAGAGATAAAGAAGAAAGTAGAGTAGAATAATGAAAAGTATTGTTGTAAGTATAAAAGTAAAGAAAAGATTAAGTGACAACATAGTTTTCCTGACCCTGACCTATGCAGCCAAAACATGGACATAGATTGAGTCACAGAGATCAAGAATCTAGGTTGTGAAAATTAGTTTTTTAAAAGGAGTATGTGGTATGACTTGAGGGAATGAAGAAAGAAATGAGGGATTGTATGAGAGATGTGGTATGGCATAGAATACAAAGGGAATTAATTGTAGAGTAATAGAGTAGGTGAAACATAATACTTCAATATGGTTTGGGCGAGTGGAAAAAATGCAAGATGGGGAGCTTACAATGAGCCAGTCACTAGTCACAAGTTCCCAGTTTATATGTTCTCCTTCCCAAACCCATTTGTGGGAAGTACTGATGCATTTTGTTAGAAGTGGTTTGATTTGAGATATCTCTGACTATTTCCTCCCCTCAAGCTTTTTTTTTAATGATTTTAAGCAAACAGGACTGCTAGTCCAATCAGATGATAGTGATAGCTTTTTTGGACTGAAACATTTTAAGTTCCAGATATTGTTTGAGAGATGCAAGGTTATGTAGTAAACTGGAAATTCTCTCTCTGAAGGTATCCTAGGTAGTCAGACGGATAATGCATGTTAGTGGCTGAAGTCTTGGTTACCGTATAAGTGGTCTTATTAGAAAATGTTTATGGTCTGCAAGTTTGGCCCTCATGTACCTAAGGCAGTAGATGTCACTTAAATGATTTGTGGCCCTAAAGTAACCCAATAGAATTTCATTGACAGTTCTTTTTGCTTGGTTGTTTCACAATTGTAAACAATTAAGTTCAGCTTCTGTGAGACCAATTGATTTAGGTTCTTACAATGAATAATTTAAGTTAGGAGGGAGCCTGCATTGATATGTCTTTTGAAGATTTGAATGTTGAAGACCCCAATCTTAGTAGGGTTGACAGCTGGGACTGAAGTCAGCGAGAAGCATTCTCTTATGAGGGATAGAAATTATTTAGGTTTTGGAAGATATGGTTTATTTCATAAGTTGTGCATAAGTCTACCTTTTTTTGGCTAGCAATAGACCTGCTATGTTTAGGATGCATTCTATAAAATGGGAGCATGAAAGTTTTTTCAGGGACAGATAATATGTGTTGCCGAATTTTTGCATTATGATAGTGATTGAAAAATACTGTTGATATTAGAACAAAGAAACTTAATGTTATTTCTAAGACTTTTGTTCCATTTTCACTGATGAATATTTCACACCTGGTTAGAAGAATTGTTATAATTTGATAGGCAGGGATTTACATTAAATTCATAGTCTGAAAAAGTATTCCATAGTTAAAGCCATGTCATTGCTCAACTCATTCAAAATGATCAGATAACAAGGCATTTGAAAGTCCAACAAGGCTTTTGCTAAAGAATAATTACTTGCATGATTTATCTCATTATGAAGATGTTTACCCTTTGGAATATAGGTGTACTAGGACTTCATTAAGAGTAGTCTTTTTAGGGGAAAATTGAATTGGAGAAATTTATGTTTGTTACTTCAGGTGAGGAAATTTGGTTGAGAAGTTGGCTTTGAGTCTGTGAAAAGCATGTTTCTATAGCAGATTCCCCATTTTTCCTTATCTTGTTGTCTGGCCCAGCATCCCACATGGTTAGGTTACATTCTGATGACCTGTAGGATCCCAAACTGAGAAGCATGACAGTACAGTAGCAAGGGTTTTAGTAGAGTGATTTCATACCAATAGCTCGTTACACAAGTAGGTTTTAACTTTGCTGGTGGGTAGAGTAATTTTAAAGCTGGTTCCTCTGAATACCATCATGACACACTGTAATTAACTTTTTAAGATGCACTTAGCATAACTGTAGGATATATAGTAATGAGTTCTTCTTGTGAGAGAATGAAATGAGATGAGAGCAAGTGAGGGGTCAAGCTAAATAACATTCTTCTCACAAGCTCAAAGCCAACTTTTTATGAGTAACTTATAACTTTCAACCTTTTACTGTTAGGTCATGGTAGTATATAAGTGCTTCTTAATTTTTTTTAGTTGTATGTCTATTAGCTTCATTTAAAAATTCTCTGTTTTTCAGGTTCCTTCTCCAGGGTGTGGTAAGGCCTCTGTTGGTTGACACCTTGACATTGATTGTAGAATACCTTGTGCGTCCTTTCATAAGCAATGTAGTTAAGCCTCTCCTGACCAGTTTGCATGGTGCATCAGTGAGCCTGAGTGACACTCTGGTGGTGTGTATGAGACCTTTAACAGTTGTGTTGGAATCAGTCAGGTTGGTAGAGATTAATCACATACAAAAGTATTCTGTGGAGGAAGTTTGAATACTTAATAGGATATTTCATATTTTACAATGTAATGATAAATTAATTGTACCATTTTGGCCTCAATAAGTGAAGATATAGAAAAAAGGCATCATGTTATTAACATTTTTTTAGTTATGCAAGATTTTATATGCTGAAAAATCTGAGTTTAATGTGACTGATATGGCTATTCTTCAAATAGTGTCTTATTTTTGTTCAGCCTTAGTTGTAAATTTTTAGAATTTCCCTACTCTAAAAAAATACAAAAAGCAAGTTTGTGCAGTATGAAATGGTTATATTTTTGATCAGTCTGGAAGATTAGAATGTGGTAACAATTGCAAATGTGTGAAATGGCTGTAATTAGGTTGTAAGCATGCATAAAATGATCATATGGCTTGCTGTTTTTCCCCCGGCTAACATTATTGCCATAGCTAGCTTTCATATATTTTTTACCATGTTTTAGCTAATTTCTTTGATGAATTTCATTCCTCTGTACACCTTTGGCGAAAAGAAAACGAAATCCTTATGTCATTCAATTATCATCTATACAAGAAAATTCCTCGATGGAAAAATTATTATAGGTATTGTATTTATGTTACACTAAACACTGTGTTTTCTTTGATCTTTAGTGCATATTATAACTTAAATGGCATTACTTTGTAAAATGAATTTCTCATGCCAAAATAATTAAATGTTGGACAGCACTGTATTTATTCACGTGATATGTTATGAATTAGTAAATCAAATTTGAAAGGGATAATTTAGGATACATCATTGCCATCCAGATGAATATTTATATGTGCACATGTACATGTAATTAAGAAGTAGTATAATCAAGCCAATATAGCTGCACCAATTAAGGTTTCAATTAAATTAAGAAGTTAATCACTAGAAAGACAATCCCCTCCAAACTTCAAAGTGAGCTTTTCTCTGTGGTTCATCTTGTATGAGATCTGATGCACAAGGTGCCTTTATTGAGTGAGGTTTTCTTTAGTCTTGAATTGTGTTAACTTGTGAAAGATCTGTTTCATTGCATACCTGATACTCAAAGCACTTATGCAATTCCTCCTATATAGATTTCACATGGGATTTAAATGGAATCTCTTTTAGGTCTACTAAGTACATTTTTATGTTTCCTTTTATTGGAGGGAAACATTATTGCATTAGCTGTTTCTTTTTTCATTATTTTTCTTTCTTTCCGATAATCAGTCTCGAAGCCTGAAACATAATGAGAATGTGTATAATCAAACCCATAAGAGTCAAATCTAGTGCATCTTCATTCAACAAGGGCTTATGAACAGGTCAAAAGCCACTGGCGGTGAAGGTGTTGAGAATAGGACCAAATGTACTTGTGTATTTTTAGGACTAACTCAGGCTAACACCTGTACATCATACAAACTTTACATTTTATTTTGTTTGAATACGTATTTATATTTTACTCCTGAATCTCACTCAGTGCAACACTTATGTCAGACTCCATTCACAGGTAACTATATAAAGTGTATCACTCTCATTTTCTGTACTTAATGTTGAAGTGTATACATATGTGTCCATGGGACTTGTCAGACATGGTAACATAGACATACACTTTCTTGCAGAGATAATTCATCTACCAAACATTGTTGCTATCATTCAAAAATGATTGGACCTGAAGAGATCACCAATCCTAGACTAATTTTGTCATGAATTTCCCAATTAGGAGACTGCCTTGACCAACTGCTATAAAACTGAATCTCCTCTCGGAAGAATCTTGCTTTACTGCAGGTAGCAGTCAAGTCAGCTTTCTGATCAAACCTGTCTATCCTTCAAAGTTGAGTTTCATTCATGCTGATGCCTACTGTTGAAAATAGGGAGTATTTTTCTGTTTCATTTCATGATTATGAAAGAAAGAGATTCTGGTAATTTCAGCCTTGATCAAAAAGAATAAAGATAACAACTGCAGCTTCTGCAGTATTAATCTTTATTATTTTCAGACAAACATGAATAACACTTTTTTGTCTGCACTGTAGACACTAGCCATCTTTTTAACATTATATACATAGATTCATCATATCACAGCTCCCCTCGAGTCAAGTATGCAGCTTACACACTGAAGACACCAAACACCTACTTATCAACACCCCACTCTTTCCGTACCAAGACAAATGAACAACATCACCCCATTTCTTAACCTGTGATCTTTGTCGGTGGACATGGTTGACTTATGAACACTGTTTTATCCCCATTAAAGGGTTCCTGGGTTAGGAAAAATAGGTAAGCAAGAAAATAAAGATAAAGGTTTATTATAGTTGTCCCATGAATACATACACAGCTTACTGATTAAATTTGCAGTAAATTAACTTACAAATGAGGTGAGTGTAACTCCTAAAATATGAAGTCTGGGTTACGGTAAACACAGTGGTTTTTAACGCATATGAAACAGTGTGGCCATCATCATTTCTGATGGTACTTAAATATATGTAGGCAGTCTGTGTGAATGATATGTGTACTTCATTATAAATATTTTTGACTGAAAATTTTATTGTGTTGACAAGTACAAAGGCATATATTTGTGTCTGAGTTAGTACAGAGCTTGAAATATCCATCTGATTGCAATGTGGATGATCTCTATGGTAATCCATGGTGTTTCCTTTATTGCAGACACAGTATCTTTTCCATGTTTTGCAATAATGAATAGTGGACATTTTGCTGCATTGGTTTTATTAATCATGAAAAAATGATATAATGATATCAATTACTGTTATTTTAGTTATTCATCTTCACTTAGGGTATGTTGAAAAAACATATCAGGATCTTCAAAAGGGCATTCATTGCCTGAAAATTGTTCTTATCAAAGGATTGAATTTGAAGATGTAATCAAATAACTATTGTACAATACAATGTTCAGCTTCAAAAATGAAAGATAAGAAATCATAGGCAATGAATAATTGTAGGTTAGATGATAGATTAAAACACTGTAACTTATATTGATACTGTAAATTTGTTTTTTCAAAAATGAAAAGAAAACATATATCTACATCTCTTGTAGATAGTTGAATGACCCTTTGAGAAACTTGATATTCTCTTAATGAACACATTTTTATAGATAATTAATTATCAGTACAATTGCAGATTGCATACTATTTTTGTCATTGTCTATTATGTTTGTATATTAATTTTTATGTGTTATGTGTTACTGATAAAGCTGAAGTAGTACTTGTGGTAGAAATTTTTCTTCTGGTCAGCATGATATTCCTAGTCTGTTTCTGCTTACTGTTGATATCATTAATACCATTTCACCTGTTTTTTATTATTACGATATATTTTTGTGTGCATTATTAATGCCAAAAGCTATTGGCCCAGTGGTGCTTCTTGTCTAGTCAAAGTGACATTATAGAAATAGTTATGCAGTTGAATGAACTATTAAACATGAATCTCCAAATGAAAAACACTGAGCTTAATGCCATATGTATGGTGTTGCTTTGCACTAGATTTAGGGGAAGTAAATCAGTCTCATTTTCTATTACTGTATTTCCATCCTCTCATCTTAGAATTGCATTCCTGTGCCAGGGTTGTGCAATCCTGTGCATTATTTGCTACTTAATGTTTTCTTAATTTGAAGCCTCACAATCCACATACAAAAATCCATATCCCATTATAAATATTGCGGCTTGTGTACAGATTGGGTAGAACAGACAAGAACGAAAACATGAGAGTATTTCCAATTTGGAAATATAATATATACATATGAATCATTTAGGTTTTTTCATAGGTTTGCCATTTTTGCCATTTTATGTGACAGCGAGGTAGCACGTTCATATTTAGTAATATACATAATGTCTAGAAATGCTAAGGTTAGTTTACCAAGGTGGCTAACTCAGATGAGAGAGCCTAAACTTAGAAACTTGCACCTGCCACAAAATTATAGTCAGGGTGCTGGATGTCCCAGTATTCCTCATCATCTTGATGTTAATGATCAAGATATTCAGTTACATTTAACTGATATATAAGATCCAGCAAGAAGGTGCTAAAAAGCAAAAGTATCAGTGAGTAGTGAGTGTTCCTTCAAAAGTACATATAATAATGATAATAATAATCTTACCTTGTGTTTAGTGAGATTTTTGGCTGTCTTTTCTTTCCACAAGTCCCTTGAAGTTTGGCTTGTTCTCTCTTGTGATTACATTCAACAGTTCTCTTCAGGGTCTGTTGGTCAAAACAGCTCAATGCTTGGATTTCATGTGTTTAAGTGTTGAGAAAATGGACTCACATAGATAGGTCAAGCCAAACATAGAGTTTCATTTTAAAGCAGCTTCTCTGGTGACAAGATATTTATCGTTTGGTACTAATATCCAGAAAGTAAGAATTCCCTCTATTGTATGGACAGATTTCAATCTATCATCTTCCAAAAGTTCACTATTTCCATCTGAGATTTTGCCTCATCAGTGACTAAAGAAGGCTTCAGACAGTCTGCCTCCATGCTGAAAGGATCAGTAATAAACCTGATTTGAGATCTTTTCAGCTGCAAATCTTGAGTCTTGCGATAAAACTGTCCTGCAGATCTCTATACTCTGTGTACTCTAACTTCTTTTAATTTGCCTTGAAGCTGTACAGTAAAGGGAAATGTTTAAGTTCACCTGAAGGTATCCGTTTGTGAAATAACTGCAATTTGTTAACGAAAGCGAATATGCACTGAACCAGATTAGATATCAACTTGACTTTCCCTTGTAAATCTATATTTAGTTTATCTAGATGGAGCAGCATGACTGTGAGAAAAGTCATATCTGTAAGCTAAGGGTGAATTTTATGCTTCTTATCCAGAAAAGATCTCATTGGCTCCAGTAGCTCAAAAATATGAGATATAACTTTACCTCTGGAAAGCCATTGAACTGAGCAGTGCAGTGGTGAATTAGTTGGGATACCTTCACCTACTCCTCTCATTAAGTTTTGAGATTGTCTGTGATTTAGTGCAATTTTCTGAATCAGATTTACAATATCGAACACAGGTTTACTGACATGATCAAATTTGAGAGTTTCAGAGACCAGTTGCTCACAATGAATTATATAATAAAATATCCAGAATTCGGGAAACTTGTCATCAGATTTACAAAGTTCAGTTAAACCATTCACAGATCCATACATAGACCGAGTGCAATCTGTTGCTGTGGCAGTAAGCTTTTGTAAAAGCAAATTGTGCTCTGCCTTTCTTATATCTTGGCATGAGTTCTTTCCATCAGTGACATAATATCCATGAGTTCTTCTCTCGCATCAAGGTCATCAGACACAGTACGAACATAAACTATTAGCTGAGGTTTCTTCTGAACATTACAAGACTCGCCCAGATCTATACTTTAATAATCACACTGCTGATTTACAATTGTGTGATTCACTTTCACTGTTTAGATCAGAAATTCTGCATTCATTTGTGTGGCATGATAACTACAGTTCTGAATTTTTTTTCTATAGAATGTTGTTCTCTGGTGTTCAGATTGAAATCACATCAGTGAAGCAAGTCAATAAAATCACCTTCGGAGCAGGGATCCTTTGCATGTGCTATGTTCCTTGCTAAATGATAGGAGGCTAATGTTACTGTCTGTATATTTTTATTGTTTTTATTTCTTGAGTTTTTGAAATGTTCTAGTCAGTTATATTTGATTCATGGAACCTGATTTTTATTAGAGGCTGAAGAAATTTTATATTTTTGTAGCTTTTCAGTCAAAGCCATATGCAGTGTTTTGGTGTTTAGCATCTTGTTGAATATTTTGATATGCCCAGATCTTTAATTTAAGAATTTGTACTAATGAAGAATAAATCCGGGTGAACGATGTTGTAATATAGTATGTTATTGTTCTATTTTCATACTTGCTAACTCTTTCTCTGGGGTAGAAGAAATGCATATACTTTGTACTTTATGAATGAAATCTGTAACTGTGAATGTGTCTTCTGTGTATAGCAGTCTTTTTAGTGCCTGTTTTCATGGTGAATCCAGTACCTTAGAATGGACTTACAGCTCAGATATTCTAGTCAAAATATATTTGTAACTTCCCTGTGTGTATTATTGAAGTTCAACTTTATTTCAAGATCCCATCTTTAGCATTCTTTTTTATGCACCAATATTGTGAATTTTACTGATGCAAGAAGGCTAGAAACAGAAAATATAATAAAGAGGTATATGTTTGGGAGGATATAATCACTGAGGAGCCTGCAGAAAGGGACAGAGATTTAAATGTATGAAAGAAGTTACTTGAGCCACCTTTCTGTTGAATATGAAAAGGATTATGAGATACAGACAGGTATATAAAGTAGTTAAGGAGATCACCTCTGTAGTTGCATGTAGTTATTCAAGCTCTTTTGTAAATGAATATTTTTGTGGTTAGATGATAATGTAGTTGAATAACAACAAAGTAGTAATTAATTATAAAGGATACATTTAAGCTAGAAATGCTTTATGAAATGAATTATCATATATTAATGGTTTAAAGTTATGACCAAGGATGGATCTTTAATGTTAGGAAACTAAACCTTGATACTATGTCGAGTGATTTCAGGGGCTGTGTGTAACTGATCCACCTTATGGAAGTGGGGATAGAGTGGTAATGAATTCTTATAAAGTATAAAGCAAATGCTCAGTCAAGTTAGACTGATCTATATGTTCACATTAGTTATCTATCTGTATTAGTTGGCTTCAGTCACCCATGAAAGCACTGCTGTGATAACTAAATAATTGTGTTTTCTCACTAAATAGTCTTTCCGTTGGCCACATTGTTCTTCAAAGAATGCTGTCTTTTCCATGTCTGTATTTTGTTGTTTCTCCTTTTTACTACCTTTCTCTGTTTCCTCATACTTTCCTGTTTGTATTTCCTTTCTTGATTAAATATGTTAAGATTACCCATATTCCTTGTAAACATTCTTAATGCAAACAAGTGGTGACTGATTCACTTAAGTGAGGGCCAAAGCAACATGTTAAATTTTTCAGAAAATGCTTTCATTGTTGCTATTATGTCTTCATCACTTCAAAATGTCAAGTAATGAGTGTCCAGAATGTTTTGGAAAGTCTAGATGCACTGTCTTGTTTTGAATATGGGAAAAGGTGGCATTATACAGAGCAACATAGGAGTACTTATGGCATCTTTCCCATGTAGATCATAGCTAGGCCAGCAGTCATAATTCTTCAGATTATGTTTCAAGTATTAATATGTAGTCTTAAGCATAAGGAAATGTAGAACTTGTCAGATACCAAAATGTGTAGCTTAGAGTCTACTTAATCTTCTGAATGAGATGTACAACAAGCATGATACTGATACCACAACTGGAGTCTGATTTAACATTTTTAAGGATGTTTAAAATTCATGTAGACTCATATACCTGTTTGAGTTTTTTAATTATAATGTTAGAATCAATATTTAAAGCATAATTTTCAGGAGAGGATTTGTTTTAAAACATGATTAAGATTATTTAGACACTGGAAATGTAAGTCTGTAAAATTACAAGTGTATTCTTGTAATATAAAGTAGATAATGCATAATGTTATCAAACTATGTGAATTTTTAGCTATATGTAACTCTTTTGGACAATAAAACGCTATTTTAAACTATTCCAAGTTACTGATTTACTCTTCCTTTCATTTTTTTTTTTAAGGGGGGATGGAGGGTTAATGAAAACCTCAAGAAAATACGGTCAGAGACAAAAGTTTGCTTCTCTTCTGTGGCTGTAATATCTGACAGCTGACACCTAATCAGCGTAAAGATAAGACTTGGGGCAGTAGATATACCTGTTAGCTAGCTTTCTCACACATGCTAGTAAATCCTTAGACCAAGTAATAATCGATGATACTTCACCATAATCACATGTAAGAACAGTTCGTTAATGCCAGTTATATATATTTATATTTAAGTAACCCAGGTCCAATTTCTATAAAAGGGTCATGGCGTTCTCCATGACCACCCAAATCATAAGCTCATCTCTATCAGTCATACACATCCATCTAAAACTACACTCTCCAGGCATGCAGAGCCATGATCTAAATCATAAGCTCATCTCTATCAGTCATACACATCCATCTAAAACTACACTCTCCAGGCATGTAGAGCCATGATCTATTATTTCAAACCACTCCTTAGTCGTCACTAACATTTCTTTCAAGTCACACATGCAGAAGCTACTGAGGGTAAAAAAGATAGGGCACTAGGATTTGTCACCTATGAAAAAAATTCATGTACATTGAAAACACTGAAGACTATGTTCTATACTACCTAACTTAAAATCGACTGGCACACACCAAACCAAAACAATAACTATGTCATAAGCTAGAGGACAACTCAAACGATACTGGCTACAGACAATTCAACACTCCGTCACCAATACAAGCATGGAACACAGTTGTCATGGAGTCCCAAAGCTCTAAGATCGGGCCCGTCATCCAATGAACGGCTCTAAGCCTAGCCATCCACTTTTCTTTCCATAAAATCATCACTACACACACAAACACACACAGCCTAAGTCGGGTGTGTATGTGTGTATGTGTTGCATACATACACAAGATTAAAGACATAGTACAAAAATGTACATAGTTAAGAGAAGGGGCAACACGAATGGAAAACTCTCTGTAATACACAAATAGTAATCACAGACACAGGAGTAAAGACATGGTACATTTTAAGATATGGAGTAAACTAGTGTAAAACTCTCCCCATAATATTCAGAGTAACCACACAAAATCTATTCATTTCAATCGAGTACAAGCGCAATGGTGTTACATGAACCACACGAACATTATTCAGAATGCCACATGGAACTAGAATACTTAAAAGCCTTTGCATATGAGTGGATTCTTCTTAAATTCTATAAATGTGTATACTGGAGAGACACCAAGCAATCAACATTGTCCGTCAATGACGTCACCAAATGTGTTTCATTCATTCTATGGGAAAGGCAGTTACTCAGTCCGTAAATGACTGGCTATCTTGCTTGGTGAATTTCATTCATTGATCACAGACACATAAACGAGCACTGTGGACGGTCATCACCAACCAAAGACCCAATCACCAAACTACCTTTCTGTAATCACTAACGGCAGTTGACCAACCAATGTCGGCGGCGTGTCTCTTTTGGGCAGTTGCTCTTCCTACAGTGAGTTGGTCGGTCACACGGGAGTTCATCTTGTCCTATAGGAATAATCCCAACACAGGCAATAATAAGGTATCTACGATACTGTTTATTTTCAGAAGTTTTGTGGAGGAGTGTCCAATTGTTTTATGTGTGTCTTACCATTAAAATATGTGAATCGCAAAATTTTAATCATGGACTGAAATATTTCCTCTTCCAATTTATCCACATACATCGCCGCTTTTGAATATATTTTGTATAAGATGGATTATGAGTGCATTGTTCTTCGCTTGCTTACGAACTTTTCTTTTTTCTTTTGTTCTTCATTTCTTGCGCGTCTTTCAAGATAATTCTTTATTCGTTACATTTTTGTATGTAGTAAACTTATATATATATATATATA
>JAYMFT010208738.1:0-11544 GCA_038088735.1 Panulirus argus | reverse complement strand
GGATAGGGAGCTGTGGTTTCGGTGCATTATACATGACAGCTAGAGACTGAGTGTGAGTGAATGTGGCCTTTTCGTCAGTTTCCTGGCACTACCTCGCTGATGCAAGGGGTGGCGATGCTATTTCATGTCGGGTGGGGTGGCATCAGGAATGGATGTAGGCGAGCAAGTACGAATATGTACATGTGTATATGCATATGTATGTATATATGTATATGTTGGTATGTATATGTATGTATTGTCCATATATGTGCATGTATGTAAATATGTGTGTATGTGAGTGAGTGGATCTTTCTTAGTCTGTTTCCTGGCACTACCCCGCTTATGTGGGAAACAGCGATCAAGTATGATAGATACATATATATGTATATATATATATATATACCCTAGCCTGAGCTTGGTATCCATTTTATCAACCAACCCCTATGGGTGGATGAACAGCTGGGTTGACTGTGGCTGATTGCCACAACCAGGACTTGAATGTGTGTGCTCAACCCTGGGCAGCCCTTGAATGCTTCACTCACACTTTCTTTTCCTGTAAGGCCTTTGTATGTAGGCACTGCAATATTATTAGCCGTCCCATGACTGAGTTCAAATTTTTCATTAAATTCCATAAAGTTCTCATCTGCCCATCTGTATGTATTGTACAGGTCTCTTTGAAGTTCTTAATCTTTTACAATCTTTATTGCTCGACTTACTATGTCATCTGCGAAACATCTTACTTCCTTTTATGTGTCTGAGATCATGATTGCAAAGAGTATTTAGGTTAGAACTGTTCTTTGCGGTACCTCACACAGTTCATCTTCTTTTGATGTTTCCATATGTGACTACTTTGGATTTTCTTTTGGTTAGAAACTGTTTGGTCCATTTTTCAATTTTTCATTTTACATTTTGACTTACCATTTCCTTTAGGGTACACTCCATGTTTACTTTCCAATATGCTTTTGAAAAACAAGAAAAACATTGTCCATTCTTTTCCCAGCCATGAAACTTTTGTATATGTCGGTATAATGGGCTAGTAGTTGCATTTGCATTTGGTGTCCTTTGTTAATGAATGTTTAAAATAAGAAGTTTCATTATATTATGCTCTCACTTTAATGAAGTGTGAAGTTAGGCTAACTAGTCTGTATTGTTTTGAGAATAATTTGAATCTTCCCTTGTGTATTGGTTTTAGGTCAATTTCGTGTATATCTACTATGCTTCGTCTCAGCAGCGTTGTAAAAGGTTTGGCTATTGTTTCCTTCATCTTTAGAAAGACTGTTGAAATCGCATCTGGCCCGGATAAGTTTACATCTGTGAGTTCTTGCTCATCGTAATCATTAAACATTTCATCATCTATTTCTTCATGCTCTCTTGAACTAAACACGGACTTATACTGGCCAACTAACTTTTGACATGCTTTTGCAGTTCTTTATGTCACCTTTTTCAAATGGTCCAATCTCGACTTTTTCTTTCTCTGTTCATGTAGGCAAACAAGACTTTTGGGTTTTGGTCCATACACAGGATTACTTTTTCTTCTTTCACTCTGTTACCCTTCAGGGTGATTCCATTATTTCTTTGCATTCCTTGTACAATGGTCGTGGAAAAGCTTTAGTTAAGTCATGCCGTGAAGAAAAACTGGGAGTTCATTGAAAACTCTGTTAAATGTGAAAGATTTAAGTAGTGTATGCAATAAGTTTGTATAAAGAAGTACTTGTCCCACCACATGTGTGGATATGAAACCCAGATACTGTACATAGTTCAGGATAGGTAAAGTATATGAGCAAAAGAGATGGACAATTTCCATAGTACAGTTGAAATTGGGACAGACTGATAGAATGTGCAGTTATATGGTGTTAAATCATCAGAAAGGCACATGAATGATTCATTTAAGGTTGGTATAGTCTAGGTAAAGTTATGGCAAATGATAAATTGGTCAAGAAGGTATGCAGAAGTATAGCAAAGGTACAGAGAATAGAGGATGATTTTAAAAGAGATGCAGTAATAGAACTCATTAAGGGCTAGGTATATTTCAGATACTAAAGGAATGACTGGACACCAGATGGAATGAAAGCATTATTTTGTAAGGTGGTGGTATGAATGGAGACACTGTTCTCACTTGATACATGAAAACTGCTCATAATATGAAAACTTAGAAGAGGTTTTGTAAGTTTGGAAGTCTGTGTTTCACTTTAACACACTAGCCATGGTTTGAGGATAAGTAACATTGGTAGACAGCATGTACCTGATCCATCCCTTTATACTACGAATGGAGAAATGATAGATGATAATTGTGGTGCACTGCTAAACCATAGTGAAAATGAAGGAAAGTTACCAAACTGAAGGAATACGTTAGAATGGTGGGCTCCTCTGATAATGTGCATATGAAAAGGATGTCAAAATTAAATAAGAGGGAAATTTTAATTTTTGAGTATCTATAATTCTATATTATTTTAAACTAAGAATAATTCATTATTAAATTAATGAGTTTCAGTGTTTGGGAATTCTGAATATGTTCAAGGGTACATGGGGACAATAAATGTATCACTTGTACACATTCAAACAAAAATTGGGAAGTGAACATGTATTGCACAAGGGTTATTTTCCTACTAATGTTAAAGGTATTGTTCGTAGTCTCCACCAGCTGTATAAAATATACTACATTTCTACATACTGAAACATTAATTGTTCCAAACTAGCCGTTCCTAAGTGTTTAAAGTGTGAAAATTAGGTTAACAATACCATGTCATGAGATCATTTCCTTTGGTAAAAAAACCACAGCCAAAATATTTATTTCTATTCAAACACAAGACCTCTTGATATTATTTATTTGTACTTAGGCCTAACAAATCACTTAAAAAAAATTCCTTATGACCTATTTATGTACATACTATGATATAACCTCCATCTTGGATATCACAAACTTAGAGGTGGATAAATCCCTGAAGTATGTTAATAACAATTTGTGACATCAATTATCTTCAGATCAAAACCTGGCACATTTATGTAGGTAGTATCCAAGAAGTACTACCCATGACTATATCAAATCAAATATAATAATAATAATATAAATGATACATCTGTGCATAATGAAAACTTATAATAAACTTTTAACAAGTTTCCATGAACAGCAGGTAATATCATTAAGATTCCATTTGAAATACATGATTTTGTATCTATATACATCTCATGAAAAGTTGATTTATACATCAAGAAAAATGTTTATCAGTAAGCTGAATGGTTTCTACCACACTCTCCAGGTTGTCTAAATTTGACAAAAGGCCCTCACCATTCTCTGTGCAACTATCTTCAAAGCTATTTTCATCTTCGACCACTATACTCTTTAACTTACCCAGTTCCTCTGGTGTGTTTACGACTTTTCTTTTTGTCGTCACTTCACCTTCCTTTACAGTTACCTTTCCTTGGATACCCCACTTTGCTGTTATATCTTCCTGGCTATCCCCTTTTACTGTTATCTCTCCATGGTTATCCCTCTGTTCAGTTACTTCTTGCTTTTCCTCCTTTACAGTTACCTCTTCTTGGTTATTCCCATTTGCAGGTACTTCAACTTGATTATCCACCTCTGAACCTATATTTACATGATTATTCCTCTTTGCAGTCACCTCTCTTTGGTTGTACCCCTCTGCAGTTACCTCTGCTTGGTTACTTCCCTTTGCATTTATGTCCACATTGTTATCCTCTTTTGAAGTTAACACTACTCCGTTATCCCCCTTTGGAATTTCTTCTCCTTGATTGTCCACCCTTGCAGTTACCTCTCCTTCATTATCCTCCTTTGAAGTTACTTTTCGATGGTTGTCTTCTGAAGTTACCACTTCTTGGTTTGTAGCACCATCTCCTGTCTCTAAACTTTCTTTAACCTTTTGACTTTCAGATCTTACTTTTACACTGTTTCCTTCTGCCTTTTTACTATCTGCTACCAAATATGAGTCTTCCTTTTCAGCCTTTAAACTCTTTGTACCAATAATAAACGCCTGACCTTCTCTTTTCTCAGTGCTGTGTTCAACCTGTCCTGTTTCATCCATTACCTCTACAACTTTTTCTTCCACTTTTACACTATCATCTCTTTTCATTGTTTTCTTTTCAATATGTATGCTTTCTCCTATTTCTATATTACCTGTTCCTGAGGTAGAATTTTGCTTTTCTGTGTTTTCATCATTACCTTCTACTTTTTGTACTGAACTGTTTGTCTCTATGATAAGTTGTCTTACTTTTGCATTCCTATGTTCTAAGGGACTTGAAGTTTGACACTCTGAACCCTTATCTGTTGTATTATTTTCAGGGGATAAATTTACAGTTTGAGGATTTTTAGATAAATCTAGACTATGAAGATTAGTATTTTCTAACTTTATAGTTTGATTGCTGCCAGTTATTTCCTGCTGGGCAATATCAATGGTTTTTCTAACACCACAGTTTTCTTTATCTCTAGAAGTCTTTACCTCATTTCTACCCGTCCAAATATCATGATCTGTGATGACCATAACTTCAGCAAGATTATCCAGATTAGCATCCAGATCTTCCAAACTCTCCTCACAATTATCTTTAACTAATGGTTTAATCTCCCTGTATTTTCCATTACGTCCTGGTAACCATTTATAAATATTCCTTTCATTGATTAAATGGTATTCATGCTGAACCCGGAGATGCTCTACAAGGGCATCACTTGAACGATATTTCACTTCACAGACATGACATCTATAGGGAGTCTCCTCTGTGTGCTCCCATACATGCTCTCTCAACTGTTTATATTTTGGCATCCTTACCTGGCACAATTTACACTTATACAAACCCTTCTTTGGTCCATGGTGTACACTGCTATGTGCAAGCACAGCCTCAAATGATTTGAAATTTTCATGACATCTTCGACATCTTGTGCCTTTTTTGTTGGGCCCTGGCCTTCCACGACCCACCACTGGTTCACGAACTACTGGAAGAGCTGATATTTTATCAACTGCAGCAGGTGATTCTACTATTGTTCCTTCATTAGTTATATCTGTATTTAACCCTACAGTTTCTTCTTTGGATACAGAGTCTTGATTCACCTGTATAGAAGCTTGCAATGAACTTGCAAGATGCTCAGGTACTTTTACCATTTTATATGTTGCTCTACAAACTTTAGAAGAGTTGCTTAATTCTTCAGTTTTCTGAGGTACATTACAAATGCGAGCCCCATTTTTCAGAAGCTCTTTTTCATATGCTGGTAATTTGATACATCTCTCTCTCATGTGTTTCAAAATAGCCATTTCCCGGAAATACCATATTCCACAATAAGAACATACTAAAGGCTCTTTTGATTTTGATGATGATGACACCATTGGTAAAGGAACGGGATATGGCAACACTGGATTAGGTACTGGTAAGGCAGTTTGAGAGACAGATGATTGACTTGTAGGTACTTGTGAGACAGGTAATAAAGACATTGTGCTTCCACTTTCATCTGACAAAGGGTTAGAAAGTGAGTCAGTGTTTTCAGAGGGCTCAATTTTTTCATTGGCATATAAGAAACCAAGCTCCTCTAAAGTTGTCCCTTCTTTGAATTTTTTTACAACTTCCTTTGGAATTTTTGGACAGTACTTCCAAACATGCCGTTTCATTTCTGCCTCCCTTCTTGTCACCATAGAACAATATTTACAGGTAATGGGACCTCTAGTAGGTTTGGTATGTGTTTTTGAAAGAGCTGGGTCATGTAATGAATTTTCTTCCGGATTTCTCTTAACCATTCGATAGTGAGGTCCATCTCCCAGGTTTTGAAGATACGTGAGGGTAATACCCATTGATAACTTATCCTTTAAGTATTTTGGGGCACTAGTACAATCGTGCTTTAGATGTCTCCGCAATTCTCGTTCCCGACGATAAAATTTTTCACAATAGGTACATTGAAATACTTCAGTGCATTGAACTGGCACATTTAAATCAAGCGATATATCTGTTTCACATCCCTTATGAGCCTGGGTCCTGTGCCTATTCAAGTCAGTGATCGATGCAAAGTGTCCCTTGCACAAAGGACATTTAAACCTTTCAAACCCTCCAACATTGATGGTTTCAACTTCTTCATTATTTTGGAGTTCTTCCACTTTTAATCTTTTTAGCACTTCTTCTCTTTCCTCTTCTGCAGTGCCAGTTGGACCTCTCTTCTCCCCTCTGCGGCTTCGGGACTTGAGTCGATGGAAGAACATGTGCTCACCCAGCTCTGCTTTAGACAGGAAACTAGCATCACACATTTCACACATATAATAAAAATCTGTGTCCCTGTAAACAAAATTACTTGATAGTTTATTTGACCTTCTGCGACTACATGGTCTCTTCCTGTCGACACCAAGAGATTCCTCCTCAACACTAAACTGATCTTCTGATAAAGGAGGAGATACTGACTCTGTTTTTACATCAATCAGGTTGTTTTGTGTAATCACTCCCACTGTATCTTTTGTATTAGCCAATGATGTTGCAGTCTGTTTTGTTTTGTCTAAGCATAAACCTCTTTCCTGACTTTCACATTCCTTAAACTCTTCTTGTTTGATATACTTATTATCAGCTTCAAGTTCACTACTTTGTATCTGCAGTTTCAGCGGGGTATTGCAGTTAGAGGTTCCCAACACTGTATCTGGTTTCTGTGAGATGTGAATGCCTGGTCTTCCACTTCTGACATTCCCCAAGCCACCGGAGTTCTGAAAGAGTCTCTTATAATCTGCTAAAGTAACCAACAAATGATCATTTGGATTAGAATTTGGTTTGCTGATAAAAGTTTTCTTTGTTCTTCTGGCTTTTTGAGGCCTAGTATATGCCCTTGGTATCTCCTTTGTCTTACAGAATGTTGGTTCATAACATTCACATTTAAGACTATGACAAATCTTACAAGAGAGCTGACAGTAATATTTTTCATCTTCGTATGCTCCAGTAAGATGGTCATGTATGTGATGTTTCAGCATGCTTTCTGATGGATATACTTGTTCACAGATGTCACACTGGTACCTAAAGTGAGTAATACTGTGTTTTATCATGAGCCACTCCGTAAGAAAAATTTTATTACATGTCGGACACCGATATCCAATAATTACTGCTTCATCTAATGCAGTCCTCATATTTTTGTGTGATTTGAACCTGAATGAACTTGTGTGTGATGTTCGCAAGTACGATGCCCTCTTAGAACTTCCCTGTTGGAATCCTACATTACTGCAAGATCCCTCAGAGGCTCTAGTTCCTGGTCTTGAAAAATGTGGCCGAGACGTGTGACAGCCTGCACCTTGTGATGACTCGCTAAAACTAGTGATGGGCTGCTCAGTCACCTGTAAATCTGTTTTAACTTTTCTTATATGTTCTTGAACAGGTTCGTTGTTAAGAGGTGTCTGATGACTCTGATTTATTCTTTCTTCAGCCCCACAAATGTTACTTTTTGGCTCTTGCAATGAGCCCTCTGGGAAATTTGGAATTCCAACCAATTTATCATCTACTTTTGCATATTTTACTTCTGTAGTTTTATTTTCTTTAGACATAGTTCTTTTACGAACCAAGGCATTTTTAGCAGTCTTATTCAGCTTTCTGATGCTTTCATTAGCTTTATTAGAGACTTTATTGGGCTCTACAGAATTTTCACTGTTACCAGAGTCAGAGTAGCCATGACTAACCACAGACATACTATTACTTGCACTTGAAGGAATATGAGTGATTCTGTTACAAAGCAATAATTTTTCAGTATTTGTCAAATTTTCACTGATATTACCATGTTCAACATTTTTTACAACTCTCTCTTCTCCAACTTCCATCTTGAGAAAGAGCACATTTTCATCCGTTTCTTGCACTTTGCCATTATCAGCAAGCTGACCAACAGATTTCTTTTTCCGAGATGTTGCTGAGGCACACAACTGCGAACCTTGTCCCCTTTCACTCTGGAGCCGCATGGAATCTACCCATCGTTTTTGAAGCTTTTTTGATTTAACCTTACTCTTTCCACTCATTTCATCAACTAATCTGATGGGGCAGTGGGTCTGACTGTTTTCATCTACTGGTAGAGTTTCATCTTCCATGGCATTACGAAAGCCAACCGCTAGGACTCGTGCACCAGACAATTTGTTGACTGCATTTATGCTGTTGGGGATTTTCTTCCACTTGATAGGGTCTGAAACATTTGCTGAAAAGAAAAAAATACAAGGATGAAGGGTTGCAAATAACTGAAGGGTTCATTGCACTGTGGATCCTACAAAAATTAAAAAATATTTCTAGCACATGCCCAACACATCTCCCTTTCTACTATGCAGCAGATCTTATTATACCAAGGCTTCAAACTGTGACATTTCAGACTAAAAATCTGGGTGCACTGTATTGACTTACAAAAGTGTGCTTCAACTTGTGACAGGTTGGAAAAAATGAAAAACTTTTGTCTATATTCTAAACAAATATTTTCTTATAATAATACAGTATTCAACTATATTTGAAGTATTTATGTACTTGTGCATATTTCAATTATACCACAGTAAAATATAATACTATTCAATATGTATCCCATAACCTCAGAAAATTCAATTGTTTTTTGTTCATCACTACCCAATTATTTACTGCATCCACAATAAATGTAGGCCTTTCATTAGGTATGGGTGTCCAGCTGAAACAGTTGCAGAATCAGATGATTCTGAGAATGACACAGACAAGCCTCCCTCTCCCTCTCAGCAGCCCTTATTCCATTCCACCTCTACCTTAAGTTCTCGTCACCATGATTTTTGGTATGTCTATCAAATAGTATCTGATTTACCTGTAATATGGCTAAATAATTACTGCCCCTCCCTCTCCTTCCAAGTAACAAGCAGTCCACCCCATTCTAGTCCAGCACCACCTTTAGTCCTTATCCCCATGTTTCAATTCAATACTTTTTTCAGTATTTTTCATTGCAGGTCTAAATCATGTAATCAAAAGTGGTACTGTACTTGGGTGGTACAGGAAGTTGTTTCAGGTACAGTATAATCCATTTACAAGAGTTACATTAAGGAAAATATGATTATGTACAAATGTAACTCCTCCTTATTACATGGGTTTCATTGGTTTAACTTATTAGGGATTCAACTTGCAACAAGTTGTTCAGGGACATAACCCTTTTGTAAGCTGAAGCCTTGCTGAAATAAGTAAAGGCAATGTACAGTCATGTTAGTAGGAAAAAACATAAGCAAACATGAGTGATTAAGTCTTAACCCTTAAACAGCAACAGACATTAAGAGACATTCTTTCAAGAAAAAGCAAGTAAGTTCAAATGATGTGCTAACTTTTGCAGCTTATGATTAAATATCCAGCAGAAATATTGCACCATTAGTAACCTATAAAGGTCTCTTCCATCAGAGGAAAGTGTGGGAAAATTTCTGTGATCCTCAATACCCTTAAATCTACTTTTATAAGTTCATGCACCTGAAAGTTCATGTATATATGGAAGATATGTAGATGGTTCAGTGACCTAAGTTATTTAGGGGAACACATATGTATCAGTTGGTGTGGGAGGTGAAGATGAAGAATAACATGATATATGACGACACAAAAGACCTACAGGTTGATTTTAGTGGGATTACACGAACAGGAGGGAGGCCTACAAGAGAAGCATCCCCAATGAACTCCTGCTTGTGGAAGAAATTACGTAAAAACTGCACTAAATTTTTTCTTTTCATAATCCTACATTAATAGAAAACTTTGGTATCAGATGATTGTTAAAGAGCTAGAATACTTCTAAAAAAGAAAAATCTATTATCCTCTCCACATGTGTAATCCATATGATGTACTCACACTTATTTGTAAAGTGAAAGTGCAGTATTTCTACTAATGTCTAGGTTATTCACACCAACACTATGCCTTTGTATGAAATAAAAATGTTTTAAATCAGAGTGCTGTAAAGTATTGAGCATACATGAGAGAAGCAAATCCTTAAAAATCTTTCATACCCTTGGCAGCCAATCCTCCTCACCCTGAATGTGTGAAGGATGTAATATTTCTAAATAGATTTATATTATTTACCATCAACACTGTGCCTGTGTGTGAAATTAGGGGATGGCAGGTAACCAAGCTCAACAAAAACAAAGATTCATTCCTGTCATACCAAGAGCTAAAACATATCATTCACACTCCCTTTGGGCATTTGCTTATCATAGAAGCAGGGCACTTTTCTGCGTGCTTTCTGTTATTTTTGAATGCTAATTCATCATGTTGTAGAGGGGAAAAGTTTCATAATGTACTGGAATTTCTGGTCCATGCCTGCCATTTCAGGGTTAAGAGTGATGTAAACCACACATATGTAGGCTTAAGAAACATGGGTCTTTAAAAAAAGGTAGCACTCCTGGTTAAACACTATCTATCTGCATCTCTTATGTCCATTCCCTCCAGAAACTCCCTCAAGGGAGTCACCAAGGCAAAAGAGTCTCCATAACTGATGAACTCAGTGCCACTTCTTAGCCTTTAGTGCTTCACCCTTAACAGGCTACATTGTTTCCAACGGCTTCTACCTCAAATGCATACTCCTGAAATGGATTCTCTGAAAAATGGCTGAAGAATGCAAAAAGCTAAAGTAATGATGCAGTACAGAGAGGGAAGAGGCTGATAAAATCAAAAGATATAGAAATCAGGTAGTAAAACTGTGTAAATAACAAATGCAGAAAACAGCATGCATCTGCAAGAGATGAGGTAGTGTATAAGAAGGCTGAGGTTCATTGGGGAGAAGAGAGTAGGGAATGGATAAATATATTAAAGAAAGTATTAATATCTATCTATCTACATCTCTGATGCCTGTTCCCTTCAGAAACTCCCATCAAGAGGGTGGCTACAGCTAAAGAGTCTCCATTATCCCTGTCCTTACATGCGTCCCTCACATATACTATTACATGCGTTCTTTCACCATTTCTCTCCCTTCAGTATTTTTCCACTCTAATTTCCCACATCACAGATAGTCTTCCTCTCACACCAACCCCTTTAAGTGTACTAACATACAATCTCCTTGTAAACTCCCAACCTTACATTCTTTTCTCATGCCCAAACCACTTCAAAGTATTACGTTTCACCCACTCCAACACACAACAATTCATTCCCTTTGCATTCCCTACCATACCACACCTCTCATACACCCCCTCATTTCTTTCTTTATTCCATCTAGCCATACCACATGCTCCTCTCAAACAGCTCATTTCCACTGTCTGTGACTCATGCCATGTCCATGTTTTGGCTGCATAGGTCAAGGTTGGGAAGGCTATGCTGTCCCTTAATCATCTCTTCACTTCCATACTTACACCTCTACCCTTCATAATTCTATTAAGAGACCCACTGACTCTTCTACCCTCTACTGCTCTTTCCCTTATCACCAAACTTACTCAAGACAGCTCCTAAATACTTGAATTATCTTACCTCTTCCAGTTTTATTTTGAGCATTTGGGGCCTGAACATGCAAGAGGGTGAAAGGCGTGCATGGAATAGAGTGAAATGGAACGATATGGTATACTGGGGTCGACGTGCTGTTAATGGACTGAACCAGGGCATGTGAAACATCTGGGGTAAACCATGGAAAGGTCTGTGGGACCTGGATGTGGATAGGGA
>JAYMFT010208727.1:0-11544 GCA_038088735.1 Panulirus argus | reverse complement strand
GTAACCCAATGCACTCATACGCTGATGACTCAACACTGCATTCATCCACATCCTTCAATTCTGCTCCCTCTTCTCTTTGTTCTGCATCTCGCCTTGACACAGCTTCCACAATAAACTCAGACTTAGTCTTGTGCACTGCATCTAGGATGTTAAGTTTTTTCCAGGCCTTTTCAAAATGTTTTATTTCTAGTTCAAAGTGGTTGCAGTGGAGGTAGCTGCCAGGAAAATGTTGAACTGAGTTCTCTTGAATACAGCTAGGTATTCTACAGCAGTGTAGAGCTCCAATGACATACACAAATGAAGATAGAGTGGGTGGCTAGTGTGAGTGGCCAGATGTTTTAAAGATGCAACAATATATGATGGGATTAGGCAGTTAAATGTATGAAGCTGCAATTCATAATGGATGGTTAAACCATCAGGTGATTAACTGAACATCAATTATGTGAGTGTCCACTGTGTTATTTTCATGCACAACTACTGCTGTAGTGAGGTAGTATTGAATAAATGAAAAATGCCCTCATTTGCATATTTCCATCATCTAGCTGTCATGTAGAAAGCATAAAAACCAAAGCCTACCATCCACAGCCAAGCCCCATAGCATATATCATAGTTCACCTTGACCACTTCATATGCCCTGCTTTTTCCATTAACAGCACATTGCTTGTCCTATATTCTACATCAGTCCTATTCAGTCTGTCTTATGCATGCCCCTCTCCCTCCTGAATGTTCAGGCCCCTTTACCCAAAAGACTTTTCCCTACATCCTTACATATCCTTTACTATCTCCCTTCCTTCTTCCTGTACTTCGACTCACAGATCCTCCTACTTACTCTTTCTTCACTCATATATCTGAACCATTGGTAATGTGAAACAGGAACTCAATCCTTTAAGGGTAGTTTATTCTAATGAAACTATGCAGAAAGTTTGAAATTATGAAATTTGTTTATAGTGCTGCTTGAAATTTGTAATATCTCATATATTATCATGTCATACAATTTTCTTGTCTTTCTGTCAGTTACTGCTACTTTTAATGAAATGGTAAAAATTTCATATATATGGCAATGAAACCTCATTTGGAGTTTATAAGATAAAATACAAGACATTCCATAAGTCACAGTGTGAGGATGTGAATCTGAAGGGGAATGAAAGGTAGATAAACATTCAGATTAAAGTTGTATCATTTTAATTATAAAATACAGTCATTTAAAACAGAAGGTATATTAGTGCTTGGTCTTATCTGGATATGTTGATCCCTAAACTGGCAATGCAAACACAGACTGCACGACTTATGACACTTATGTGCAAAGACCCGACAGAAGGGTGGGTTTATACTGCTGAACTGATACAACATAAGTCATATAAAACCAGTTTGTTATGACATTAAAATTTTTTGAACGGAATGTTAGAACTGAGATCATATGTTCCCCTGAGTAACAATTTCAAAATCTGGGTTTTTTAAACAGCTAATGAGACAAATTTTTTAAAAGAATAATGCATATACTAAAGCTAGGGTAATTTTGCCCTCATATAACACATGAAAAGAAAGAAATACAAAAAATATAGCTATGTTCCTCCACAATTCATTAAATCACTATAAAAATATCTACACTTACTGATAACACCCATTAGGTATCTATTGAAATTCAAAAATACAAAAGCTTAAGCTAATTACAAAGAACTCTAGTATTTGGCTTAAAGGGTATTTGATTATCTTCTTGTTACATAAAATTTGAGCTATAAAGTATTATGAAAGTGTTTCAGGCAAATCTAATTAAAAAAACTGAAAATATATGCCTTCAAGTTTGCAGCTTTAAGTAATATTCAATTTACCTGATATTACATTCCCAAGGGCCATACATGTAGTGAAGGCATGTATGATCTTATAATTATCATGACAAACTGAAGGAGTTCAATTTCTTTCACTTGGTGGCTACAGGCTACAAAATGACACTGACAGCTTTAAAGACTCTTTCAGTCTATGGGCCTAAAACCAAAAAATCCAACCAAACTACATTTCCTTTCAACATATTAAACAACAACAACTATATCATCAATTTTGACAATGAAGCCATTAGTACACTGGAAACAAAATGAATAACATGAACAAAACTTATGAAGCTTAGGCTCACAACAAAGCTGTCATGTTTGTATGCCTTACATATAAAGCATCTAATAATAATAGATAGAAAACTTATTTATCGGCACCTGATGAATTTAAACGGTGCTGCATATAAAAATATGACAGATAAAAGAGCATTTCTCATCAATATTTTACTATAAAAATGTTTGACATGTTAATATTTCTTTCCCTATGTTTTGAAGCTTTGGAACTTTCTACCCTCTCATGTCTTTCCCAATTACTATGCCCTGGCACTTTTTAAAAGACAAGTTTTTCACTTCCTCCAAAATTCTTATATACTTTTCCTCACCTCTTTTCCCATTTTATTACTCTTTGTATTTCAATTAAAGCCCAGCCTTGATGAGGACTTTTGTTTATGACTAAACCCTCCAGTGTAAAAAAAAAAAAAAGTGCTGTATTTCTATAATTATCTGTAATAATAAAACACACTATATAAATCAATCAGTACTGGAATGACGTGATGCTGCTTCAGATCATCCATACAGCATGGGGCCTGCCACTCCAATTTAGGTTTTGCTCGAATCTAATCTAGCAACAGCTTTTTCTAAATTTTACAAATATTTCCAACAAAGAATCAAGAGCAGGCTGAAATATGCTGGATGAAACTGTTTAGATACAATTTGTCATAATAAGTATTTGTGCTTGATATAAGATATTGGAAATTCTGGATATGAGAGTATACTACTAAGTTAAATACCAGATAACAAAGCAATGATTGTATGACAAACACATTTTTATACACACATCTATGTTACCTCTTACAAGAAGAAGCAATAAAGGCAGATCTGAAGTCCGAATATCCATAGTCCAAAAATATCTAAAATCTGAAAGTTGTACATCTAACCCTCAAAGTGTTCTACTGGTAAATTGGTCCTGGGGTGATTATAGATGAAAAACTGGGAAAATTAGCAGCACATGCATGTACTTTTCCAAACAACCCACCCACATTTCAATCAGCCAATGCTTTCCAGATACTACCTGTTACCCACAAATTCAATTAGCCCTCGGAAAATTTCTCAAACCTCCATGTTATCCACAGGTCACCATGGTGAGTAGAGGTCACATACATGCTCTGGGATACAGCTGAGCACATATGGATGTATATTCAAATTTTCTGCCCATGTCTTACTAAGTCCACAATTTCTTAATGCATTTTATAGATATATGTCTCCTGCAACTCTTATCAGCCCTGAGAAAAAACCTCATGTCTCAGTCACTTATAGATCACCATGGGGAATATACGTTCCTCAGCAGCCCAAATGTCACCTATCATGCAGAAAACAGATAAGACTTCTGGGCCTCTGATGATAATGACAGCCAACTGTCCAGCTTGTATTTATCAAGAGATCACAAAGAGAGTGATTTCGATTACCTAATACTGGTCTGACAGGTAGGCACAGGACTTCAAAATTTTATGTGGCATGCCAAGATTTAAATGCCAACTTTTAACCCAAGGCATGACTGATAGAAAAAATATCCCAACATCATGAGTGAAAAAAAAGAGCCTTTAATAAATTGATATTAGAATTACTTTAGTACTGACCCAGAGATATGCTAAGTAGGAGAAGGATTGTGGATAATGAATCTGACAGCTCAAAAGAAGAGGGGGAGGTCTTGTTTCTATTGAGCATGGCATCACACTCTACTCTTATTTCTTACACAGGCAAAGCACTGGTGGTGAATAACATGATTATGTTTAAAAATACTGGTATTACACTATGCACATTAAAAATGAGTGGGAATTTCATGTTGTATATAAGACCCAAACTTTATCCTAGTCTGTATGACACTTATCAGAAGGAAAGAAGTGGAAGAGTTATTTTTCATATAGTTTATGGCACAAATATTCTTTTACATTACATACAAATACCATTAAAAACTGGACAACCCTAGCAGAAAGATAGGTACCCATAATCACAAAAAATTCAAGACCTGATCACAGCTCGGTTCCAAGGAATTCGGACTGGAGATCTTCTACCTGATGTGTACATATTCAGACAACATAAATCATGTAATCTAAAAGCAGATTTGTTGCTCTATCTATTTACATATAATTACCAGGCTTAGACAATTACTCAACAGAAGTATCATCTTGCCAGAATTTTAAGTACTTTAATACTAAACTTATAAACCCAGCAGCACTACATAGTATTTTTCTGGCATTATAATCCAAACATGGATTCTTTTACTAAGCCATTATAGTGCTTAAAAGTCATGCTAAATGACCAGATTTCTTTTCAGGTATACTGAAGGACAGAGTAAATCAATCCTACATCTCACAATCCTTATACACAAATGACCAGATTTCCTTTCAGATATACTGAAGGACAGACTACATCAATCCTCCATCTTCTACCAGTCATTATATGCCTAATTATTGTTAAGATCCAGAAAGAGATACCCATTCCAAAGTCATGGAATTTAAATCTAGATTCAATTTACATCAGTATTCTTTCTTCAAAGGCAGATGTTGTTCATTTCAGATGCATGTGCACACACTTGAAAAAATTCAGTATCCCTATTTTTCACTTACTTGAATCTTAGTGTCAAACAAGTTCCCTTTTTTTTTTCATTTAAATGAAAATGTGTTTATCCATTGCACTACTCCCTGTACTTAAAGTTGAAACAATATGTGAATGACTCAAGCAGTCTTTCCTTGGGGTGTCTTCTTTCCCACCAGATTTGTTTTTTAATTGGATTAGATGAAGATAGTTGCTAAATATATCTAAATATCTATAAGCTACATTTTGTGATCTAGGTTACATTAATACTGTAAGTTTCCACTTACAAATTTCTTTGGTTATGTAATGTGTCACTGTTTACTCAAATACAGTATTTGGGATTTAACTTCAGTGTATGTACAAGGTTGTAGTACCAGAGACATGTACAATCAGATATTTCTTATACCCTAGCATGTTTCTAAAATAATACCTCTAGCTATAATTAAATGAGTATTAATACCTCAAATAATATCCTCAAAAAGTAAAGCCTTTAAAACATTACTTGTTTGTATTTAAGGTAGAGAATTTAAGGTAAAGAATTTAAATTTCTTCCACACTATGGTGTAGATCTACTTTCCTCAAAGAATTCACTTGATTCAGCCAATAACAGCTATATCTATCTATTTAACTATTTCTTTTCAAATGAAAAATTGGATATCATAACAAAAAACTAAACTCTTATTGCAAAAAATAAAAAAACAAAGTAACACTCAAAATACTTATTAGCAATTACAGAAATAGAACTGCTGCTTTTGCTAAATTTTACTGTAAATGAAGTTACCTGCATTCAAAGCAGTATCTATCAAGCAACTTGATTACCAAATATTTGTAAACTTTAAGTGTCAAAATTCCAGCATCAAAAACAATTGCAAAAGAAGTTTCATCATGACATGTTTGAGGCATGTGCAGAATACTTTCACTGTAAGAAGTAATGCATATCAAAGTTGGGTTTTCTCAGTAAATGATTTAATCATTGCATTTAAGATAAAACCATAAGTAGGGAAGCAAGAAAAGACATGGTATCGTGAAATACATAGTAGAGTGGCAGATCACCAAGCGAATGAGACAGAGACAGTATCTATCAACAAGAGACAAGAGGCCTAATTTGAAACTTGAAATAAAAATGAGTCGTCTTTGTAGGAGAAATGATTCAGACAGATACATAAAAACAGCTTAAGGACAGTAAATGAAAATGATTGTATGAATGTTAGAGGTGCAAGTAAATATTGGAAAAGACATTAAAGGCCATAAGATTTACTTCCAGTGTAATGTTGCTCTGAGAAAGAATTGTCAAATTACCTATTATCTGGAAAGACTAAATCTCAAAAGGTTAGACCTGATAACTCTTTGGCTCCTGGTGAGCTACCCCATGTTGTTAAATTTCCCCATATATCTATCTTTTTCAATGCCATCATGGATATACTGATAGGTTCTGATGACTGGCATTGTTATGATGTTATTCATAATTTTTTTTCAATATGTTCTTGAAGTTCAGGAAACAGTTCTTTAAGGAGGACTTCCAATACAGTCTGAAAAAAAAAGTAAAATGTATATTAAAGAAAGACTTATATTTAAAGTATGTCAACAGTCACCTACATAAGAAAAGAATACAAAAGGAAATGATAAAAAAACATTTCAGCTTGAACAGAATGAGTTAAATTTGTCAGTATCCTCATCATCCATTAACAGCTAATGAGAAAGCAGAAGATATAATGAGATACAAGTTCCTCCTTTTCTCTTTGACACATATAATACCAATACACCTATTCACACCTTGCTTATTTTTCTCACCTAAGTACTCTTGCTAATTCTTGTCCAATAAAACATTTTTAAGTATGATCATGACAGAGTCCAACAATGGCTCTGACAGCAGTAGTACCAGTCCTTCCCAGGACCTTACTCTCGCTGTTAGACCTTCCTCTTTTTCTATTCACTTCAACAACATTCATGGTCTCTCTAGTAACCTCTCCTCTGTTGGACACCATCTGTCTAGTACCTCTCCTAATATATTACTTCTCTGTGAGACAGTTGTATAATGAAGTTCTCAATATACCCTGTTCACTCAGATCTGATAGCTGGGTGGACACAAAGCTGAGCTGCTATTGGTGGACACAAACAGGTGAAGTGTGTGTGTGGAGTAGGGAGTCACTTTGGTTGCCAGGAAAACATCTTTGTCCAGAGGGTGAAAATCCAGCTCCAGTCAAGCTGCTTTAATAGCCTAGCCTACTTTTATCGCCATCTATTGGTATACTTATAGTTAGGCAGATCAAGGAACTGCATTTAATTAGGAAAAATCTAAAATATTATTTGATATTTCATGATCATTTGATATCATATCTGCTGGTTAAGACTTGAAAATCTGACAATTGTTATAACATTTCTCTGGCTCATCCATCTGCTCTGTAAATGCTGTACTTTACCTGTTCACAACACCTGTCAAGTCTATTACATCATATTATAATGAAAGGTTTTCATATTATTACACTGGAGTAAGAAGGTGTGAAATAAACAACCACAAACCTTTAAATAACGGGGAGTTAATTACAGTGTGAGCAGAATTTGGCATGCACCGCTCTAGTTTTTTGCCATTTCTTCATTTTCAAATATTTTCTCAGTCAGAAAGAAAAAAAATTAAGAGGTGGGTTAACATTTCAGGAATACTTTATGATCAATCGTGTATCTCCCAAAATATAGTGACCAATGCAAAACGCATTGTGGTGTATAAATACGAAAATATTAGACTGACAATCTGAAAGCTCATGTAATGCGCTGGTGCCAAATGTAAGCCCTTTGAACCCCTAATGTCGAATTTGCCTATTTTTTCTTTGAGTCATATAAAATAAAGCCAGACACAAATGATTTACAAAAAAATTCCATAAACTGATAAATAATAATTATCTACATAATTATGAAAACTGGCAGGTATCTAATATTTACAGTGTGAGTCCACACAACTAGCAACATTGCATTATGAGACTAAACACGTAACCTTGTTGGCTGAACACACCTATATGCCCACATTCACTTCAAACGTCATCGTTTTATAAAACTTTATAATCAACTTTAATTTCCTTTGATAACAGTAAACTTAAAATTCTTTAACTAATTTTCACCTATTTAGCTTTGGAAATTATTCCATATTTAAAGAGGTTGCTTATACTGAAAGCAATTTACAAATAAAAATATATTTGTGTTAAAATAAGAAGAGCTGTAGATTTACCATGCTCCTCAGTGTTGCTTTAACCAATGAGCAGCCTTAATTCAAACATTTCTTGGCTCCAGCTATCAGAGCTGAGTGAACAGGGTATAGTCCCTTTTTCATATCCAACTATAATCTCCACTTACGAGTCAGGTTCAAAGGTGGTGTTTGTACTTATTCCAGCATCTACACATCTATAGCATGCCTAAAGGACCTTGAGTCCCTAAACTTTGATGTTATGTGGCTCAAGGTCTGTCTCCTAACCACCATACTTTTCCTGTTTTGTCTATTGCTCTCCTAATTCTACAAATTTTATATCTTTCATGCATTGAGAGTGTGGCATCCTCTCACCTGCAAGCTGAGATCCTTTACCTCAGACATTTCAACATTCACCTGAGGGAATGGGTGAATTTCTCCCACACGGGTGATGGAAGGATTGAAGCCCTCTAGTTTTCCTCTAGTCCATCCCGCTGTAACTACGCAATCTCGCCCCTAATCGGTTCATCTGATTGCACTTTCATAAATGTATCTATTTCAATGGCACCTCTCCCAACAGCAGCCCCTTCTAATTATAAACACTGGCACCTCAACAAAGCTGACTGGAATAACTTACGTAACTTCTTTTCTGACTTTCATTGGGTAAATTGCGGTCTCTTATGTGGTGATCCTTCTGTCTCCTCCCAATGTATAACATGTTATTCTTGGGGGAATGGAAGCATTTATCTCTCTTCCTCTAAGACAACCTCTTCTTCTAGTCCATAGTTCAACTGTTCCTGTTCTGAGGCCATTCAGGCAAAGGATCTGGCATATCGGCCTTGGAAAACCCTTCCTCTGACTCCCATACAGCTTTTATCACTGACTGTAATCACTGCAAGCACATTCTCCATCATGCAAAGCATTCCTTTATTCAAAGAAAGTGCGATTATCTCTCCTCGTCATCTACTGATACGTCTTTCTGGTCTTATGCTAAAAGCATCTCAAACAATTTCTGTTGCTCTTCCTTTCCTTCACTTTTCTGTTCTAATGGTACTATAACTGTCCCTCCCCTCCTACAGACAAAGCAACTCTCTTTGGTTCCCATTTCTCCTCTTAACTCCACCTTGGATGACTCTAACATTCCTTCTCCCTCTGATGCTCCTCTTACTAATCCTATGCCCCTCACCATAATCTCTTTTCAGACTGTCCGAAGAGAGACTCTCTCTGGACACAAGCAAGGCTTATGGTCCTGATGGAATCCATCCCCAAGTACTGAAAGAGTGTGCCTCTGAACTTGCACCTCTTGCACCTGTGCTTGCTTGTCTGTTCCGTTTCCGTTTAAAAACAAAAATTTTCCTTCTCCTTGGAAGCACGCACTGATACATCCCATCCCTATGAAGGATGACTATTATGACCCCTCTAACTATCATCCTATTGCTTCGACATCTACCATTTCCAGTCTCTGAATTTCCTCCTTAACTCCCATATCCTTAGACACTTCGAAACTCACAGACTTCTCTCTGATCACCAAAATGGCTTCTGTAAGGTGAAACCCATTGTTGATATTCTTTCCTTTCTTACTAATGTCTGGTCATTATCCCTGAAAGATTTTGGGAGTCATATGTAACTGCCCTTAACATATTCAAAGCTTTTGAAAAGGTATGGCAGTGAGGTTTCATCTCTAAGCTCCCCTCTTTTGGTTTCCCTCCCTCACTTTGCTCCTTCATATCTAGCTTCCTCTCTAGCTGATCTATCTCTGTGGTTGTTAATGGATCAGCCATACCCTTTCTCCATCAACAGCGGTGTCCCTCAAGGTTCTGTCCTGTCCCCTTCACTTTTTCTCTTAAATAAACTCAGACTTGGACAGGATGTCTTACTAGGGTAGACAAAATCTGGTAAAGTTTAATGCCTACGAGGCCCAGTTTCTACCCATCTCTCTATCAAAAACTCCTCACAACTCTCATCTCTTCTTTGGCAGTTCTGTAAGACCACCTCTTGACTCAGTGAACATATCTGGTATTACTGTAATATCCACTCTTTCTTGGAAACATCCCATTATGGGAATAGCTAAGTCTGCCTCTAAGAAAGTGGGTGTCTTGTTTAAATGCTGAAATTTTACTACTGAGCAATTGCTCCGTTTATACAAAGGATTGTTTCGTCCTCATATGGAGCACTGCTCTCACATCTGGGGGGGTTCTAGCTCTGCGTCTTTACTTGACAGTTGAGTCGAAGGTGGTCCGACTAATAATTTGTCCCAGGATACTTACAAACTTGACCTTCTTGCCCTACGCTGCAATGTAGGTTTATTTTCCCTCTTCCACAGGTATTACTTTGGTTTTTGCTCATGAAAAGTGGCTACTTGTGTGTTCCCACCACTAGCTGGACCATGCATACTTGGCAGGCTGTTACATAACATGATTACTGTGTGGCCATTGGCAACTCAAGGGTGGGCTGTTTTGATAACTGTTTCTTTCTCTACACCTCGAAGCTTTGGGACTCTCTACCTTCTCATGTCCTTTCCAATAACTATGACCTGACACATGTTAAAAGACAGGTTTTTCACTTACTCCAAAATTCATAAATATTTTCCCTGGTCTCTTCTTTTTCCCTTTCATAATCCTTTCTGTATTTCAATTGAGGCCCAGCCTTGTGGACCTCTGTCTGTTGCTGGAGCCTGAGAGAGAGAGAGAGAGAGAGAGAGAGAGAGAGAGAGAGAGAGAATCACAAGTTTGAACTCTGATATACCAAAATTTTTTTTAACCAGATGAATAATATGTGACAACTTTATCAAAAAACAAAGACAGGTTAAAAAAGTCCCTGGGAAAAGGAAAATGATTTATGACAAATTTATCAACATACCCAGATGGGTCTGTTATAAAAGTCCATGAGAAATTTCTCTTTGGGACAGTTTTCCACAAGATGTGAGAGATTTTCTAAGATCTCTGGGGATTAGAAACCTCTAACCTACACCTTCTGTGGAGTTTTCTACCTCTTAGATCTTTGCTAATCTTCAGTGGCTGTGGCTTTCAGCATGGTCCATGTCTTCCCTAACATTCAGCAACCTCTACTTGGTGATGATGTTAGTCCTCAGCCTACACAATCAGTCAACTAAACTCCCAGCCCACCACTTCCAGCCAACTTTGCAAAATATTACCTAGTGCTCAACAGAATTGCATCCAAGGACCACCAGGAGCAGACTAAGTACTCTGTTCTCTAACCACTCACCCATTCTGTTATTATAACTGGCCCACTCAACCTACACAGCAATGAAAACAACTACTGTAATTGTTCATTTTTTCTAAACCTCAACAAATTTTCATAAGTTAATGTTGCACTTGGGTAGAGAGAATGTGAGCTTGCATAATGTGATGATATATATGGGTGACTGAGGAATGTAATATTTTTTCTAGCTAAGGTAGGGAAAATACTGATAACATGTAAAGATAACTGGAGGTATCAAATATAAGCTGAGAATTCAGGTGAGACTGGAAAACCTAAAACCATCTGATGATAAAAGTGAAACATACATTATTAGTTTATGATTATAGCAGTTTAAAAGTTTAAAAAGTCCTTATACTTTTTCTGCATGATTTATTCTGCATATCATTTGTTTTTTCAATAGGGTGATGTTTTACTGTGTGTGTGTGTGTGTGTGTGTGTGTGTGTTTGTGTGTGTGTGTGTGCGTGTGTGTGTGTGTGTGTGAAACTACCACTTATCTCTTGAATATT
>JAYMFT010208716.1:0-11544 GCA_038088735.1 Panulirus argus | reverse complement strand
AACTGTTGTATTTTTTGGTCTGTTTCTTATCAAGGTCTTACTAATAGTGTTATTGTACTGGAAGGCAACCTTACAAGTGTGTAGTTCTTCCCTATTCCCCTAACTTAAGTAATCTTAGAAGTGTATTAAAGAACAATGCTGTTTAAGCTAGAAATAGTAGAACAATCCTGGAAACAGAGTGCTAAGGGGAATATCTTTTTACAGGGTTATTATACCATTGCATGTATGGAGATGTGTTCCTGATGATGTTAATTTTTACCTATGAGATATATACAGTATTGTATATAAGGGTTTCAGGTATTAATAAACACAGATTATTACAGGCACATATCTTTACTTATTAATGAATAACAAATAATATGTTCAATATTGTATCAAGAATGAGTTGTTTGATGAATATTGACAGTGGTAGTAGATTGGGTGAGAAAGGCAGCATATTGGTGTGATGCAGTTGATGGGACGGAGGTGGGAGGCTGGATGCAGTGGATGTCATATAGCTTTGTGCTGGATGAAGCTAATCTGTCTGTATATCACTGAAATTATAATTTAGTTGGTGATGATAGAGATAGTGGTGATGATGGAGTTGGTGGTGGTGGTGAGGGAGATTATGGTAACTTGTAAGGTGGTGATGCATTAATTGGATCCTTTGGTAATACTGGCTGCACCATTGCCAGATGCTATTTAACAGCTAATGTCTACCCACAAAATTAGTGTTAGTATAAATGAGCAACAGGGTATCCCTTCAGCATTATGTTGCATAACATTTTGAAATATGGAGTGAGAAAACGGAAAAGTGTGGTAACATGAAATGGGTGTGTTGCCAAGCTCTCATCACAGCAGCTGATGGTCAACTCACCACCACACTTGCCACTTATCCTAGCTACACTTAGCCTACCTTCCATTTCTTCCTAATAGATTGCTCCTGAACTAGTCACCTTTGTTTCTTTAACTTCATGTTCATCATGGCAGAGGCTTTTATCTCATCTGCATTCTTAAAAATGGCTCTAACCATCAATATACCCAATTTGACAGCATCACCAACATAGACCTGATGCTGACCAGTGTTCAACTGCCTCAACACTTGTAATTTTACATCCAAAGCTCTTTAGATGCACTAGCAAAACCAAAACTCACAAATAGTCTTCCAGGCATGATGGGTGAAAAATATAAAAGAAAAAAAATCAGTGAGTCAGCAAGAATGTGTGCAAAATTTATATTATTTTAATGGAGGAGAGCACTCAGCACTGATTAGTTGTGGGCATATGTGTGCATGGTGCTCTGGTTAGCCAAGTGAGTACAAACAAAGAGAGCTGCTCTCAGCATGTTGTGAGTGTTTGGACTCTTGACTTTTGATTTCTTTTAAGAATTTTTATCATTTTTTTTCTAATAAAACTAGAACTCCACGATGCAAGCAAGATTGCTATAGCAAAACAACTCTCTATGGGGTAGCACTAACTGCAGTATTAGTTTTTATTGGGTAGGGGAACAATTGTTCAATGGTGAGAAACCTTCTAGAGAGGAGCAAAGCATGTATAAGGGTGGATGGAGAGTTGAGCAAAAGTTACAGTATACATTTGGGTGTGAGGCAAGGGTATGTGATGTCACCATGGCTTTTTAACATTTACATGTGGTTTGAGTGATAAGAGAGATGAAAGTATAACTAGGGAAAGCAGGTTCAGAGATGGAGAAGATGGAGTGTGGTGGTGAGGTATGGTGGCTAGTGACAAGCCTGTTTTCAGAAGATACTGTGTTGTTTGCTGAGAGTGGAAAGGAGTTGTAGGAGGTTGTGTTTTATGACATGTGAGCGTAGGCGATTGAAGGTCATGCAAATTTTGTGAGTAAAAGTAAAGTAATAGTATTTGAAAGGAGACAGAGTAAAAATATGGATTTTGCAAAGCCCTTGGGAGTGAGAGTAGAAAGTGGACTAAACTGCATTATGGATATAGGGGGAGAAAGACTGGAAGAGGTAACAGCATTTAAGTATTTAGAGCTATCATGGATAAGTTTGGCGACATAGAAGGAGAGATAAGGGAAAGAGCAGTACACGATAGAAGAGTAACTGGTTCCCTTGATTGAAAAATGAAGGGTAGAGGTGTAAGTATGGAAGTGAGGAAGGATTTAGGGACAGTAGAGTCCTCCTGATCCTGGCCTATGTAGCCAAAGCATGGACATGGAATGAGTCACAGATGTCAAGAATCCAGGCTGGGGAAATGAGCCACTTGAGAGGAGCATGTGGTATGACTAGATGGAATGGAGAAAGAAATGAGGGGGTGTATAAAAGATCTGGTATGGTGGAGATGCAAAGGGATTGAATTGTGGAGTGGTAGAGCGGGTGAAATGTATAATACTTTGGGGTGGTTGGGGTATGTGGAAAGAATGCAGGACAGGGAGTTTACCAGGAGAGTGTATGATAGGACAATTAAAGGGGTTGCTGTAAGAGGGAGACCACTTTTGACATGGGGAAATAGAGTGGAAGAGTACTAGAGGAAGAGAAATGGTGGAAGAATGCGTGGAATGATGTATGCGAGAGAGGCATGTAGAAGGGCAGGGATAAGTGGAGACTCCTTTGCTGTGGCCACCCCCTCAACAGAAGTTCCTGGAGGGAACGGGCATCAGAGATACAGATAGATAGAAAATCATTATAGATAGATAGACAGATAGAGAATTATTCTTTTTGTCCATTCAAACCTTTCAAAGAATTTCTTGAGCTCACAGAAAATTTTTCAGGAAAACATTCATTACTTTAGCCATGCTTCTTTAAGCTTTTACTTTCAAAGAACATTTCTGGATTAACAAGTCGGTATATACTACTTTAACATCCCGGGTTGTCTGTTAGAGCATTAGGAAAATGGCATCAGCCTCTTCTGATTTAAGGAACCTATCATTGGATGAGATTATCAAGAGGGGTCTTTGGTATTCAAGAAACACCTTTGTTTGATTATATCTCTGTTTAGCTCTAGTTGACCTCCCTTGTGTGGCTTGTATGCCACCTTTAAAAAAAATGATGGTTCAGAATGACAGCTAGATTTTCATTAAGGGTAAATTTCTATTTAATTTTGTTCCTTAAGTTTTCGTAAGTCACTCCTCTTTTATATAGGTATGCTATCATAAAGCCTGTAGGTGAGAAATATGTGTTTTGTAGAAAGAAAATTGATTCCTCTGCCATTTACAGAGCCCTATGAATGCCCTTTAATTTTCCCTTGCCATTGTTTCCCCCATTTCTTGATTCCTGACAATAACAGTCCTGAGACACTTTTGCCAGCAATCACTGAATGATTGAGGTGGCCAGTTACTTCACACCACCTCACTTCCCCACCATGATGTCATATGTGTGGGTAGGTTACTGTATCAATGTTAAATCCCTGTAAAGTAGCATCTGCCAGTCTTATGATTTGTAATGGCTAAAGGAGCTGAATAACCATGTATACACTAAATATTTGTGGATAAAGCAATGTTTCAACTCCCATTGAACAAACACTGCCTCAGTAAGTCATTGGACTCTGCCTGTGGTAGAAAATAAGTTATTCATCTTTCAGACATACATGTGTCATGATAGAATTTATACCAGTAAAGATTGAAAGTTATAATAAAAAGCTCATTTCCTCACTTTTCATAATGGACCACTGATTATGATAATCTTTTGATATTCTTCTCCAGGAATAATGGTAATTGCAACTGCTTCAAATCCCCAAACTCTTGATGCTGCATTACGAAGACCAGGTAGACTTTCCTATGACTTATTGTTACCACCACCAGATGAATCTGCCAGAAGTGACATTCTACTGAAAATGCTTGCTGAGTATGTTGAACATGGTAGAATGAGTATGATTTGAGTGATTTTTATGTTAATTTTAGATTGTAGCACAGGTGTCTCATTTAATTACTCACACAGTGTGTACTATATGAATTCAGCTCTAGTATATTACAGATGTTGCTAATCTAATTCCATTGATTTACAAACCTATGTTGAATATTATTTATCTCCTTTGTGGTGTGTCATGTGAGTATGAGAAACTCTTCAGGATAGTCTTCAGGAATGACCTTCCAACCCTCAGCATTTCGCCATCCTTCACTAGTCACCCAACCATGATAGCAGCAACTCTCGTATTCAGGCCCATCTTCAGTCCGTCAGAAACTGGTACAGAGATGACATCACTGACCTGCTTATTTTAGCAGCCCAGAATTTTCTTTGATCACACACTGACAAGACATCTTCTGTGAGATTGGGTTTTTCCATTCCATGAAACAATATCCTTGATCCTTCTTTATCTATATATGTGTTTTCTAGAGTATCCAAGTCTCAGCCTGCCTTCTCATGGTGACCTCGCTTTTACACCCTTAGGAGTGTAATGAAGGGGGAGATGTCACCCATTCTCATCAGGACAGGAGTTTTTAAAAAAGACTAAAACTTTATGTGTACTGAAATTTAAGTTTCTTGGACACTGTGAGAGTCATGCTGCCTCTGGGGAAACACTACACTTGAGATGCCCTCTGCCAGTGGTCTGTCAAGGATGAAACACTAAAAGCTAAGAAATGGTACTGGAGTCCACTAGGTATTCTGGGGAGTAAAACGGATGAGCGATTAAGGGTGCTGGCTCTGAATGTTAATGGGTTGGTTAGTAAGAGTAAAAGGAGGGAGCTTGTGGAGAAATATTAAAGTTATTGTTTGGATATGCTGGGGACTGGGGAACCCCTATCCTTGGACAGGGCGTATGGAGTGAAAATGATAATGATGAATGCAAGTTGTGGTAGGGCATGGAAGGAGGAGTGATACGGACAGGAATGAATGAAAATTATTAGGGAAGGATGTGCAGTTCTGCTCTCACCGAGAGTATGTGAGGATGTTACAGAGCATGGATGGAATGGATCAAGAATGATATGGGTGAAAGGAAAGATTGAAAATTGTAAAGTGTGCATGGTATGTGTATATGCACCTGTGAATTTGAAGACTGTGAAAGGTAAGGGTGAAATGAAGCATTTCTAGAGAAATTTGAATAACTATATGAATGAGCTTGAGGAGAGAAAGATGGTTGTAATGGGTGATATGAATGTGAAGGTGGAATGTGATGAAATTGGCGAGATAGTTGGTGAAAGGGGAGTACCTGGAGGAAATGAGAATGGAAGTTATCTTGTGAATGTTTGCACTGAGAGGGGTTTATTCTTTGCAATCACCTTGTTTTTCAGCACAAGATGATTCAGAGATATACCTGGATGAGAAATGTTGAAAGAAGAGTACAAAAGTGTTTGATTGACTCTGGCAGTGGATTAAAGGTTGAGAAGCTTGTGCTGGATGCTAGAATTATGAAAGGACTCTTTTGGAGATTCTGACCATTTTATAGTTCTTGTGGAGGTGAGGATCAGGGAGAAATGGAGGTATTGCTTAAAAAAAATAGAGAGGTAACAGTATTTGCAAGCAGTAAGAATCAGAAAGAATGCAAGGAGTGTGAAAGAAGGGTGACTGAAAGTGCACTAAATATAGGGATGTAGTTGTGTGTGAATGGGGTGTTTAAAATTTGTAGAGAAAGATTGTGAAAGGTTCCAGAATAAGTAGTTGGATACATGATTGTGATGTATAGGAATAAAAGTGGAAATGCATGGTGGACCAATGAGATTAGAAATACTGTGGAAGAGGAGAAAAAGGCATGTGGTAGATTGATCAAAAGGAATGTACCAGTGGAAGTTCAACAGAAGAGGAGGGAAGAATATAATATCTGTAAGTGGAATGTTAAGAAGCTGAAAGGGGAAAGCAAAGAAAGAGTAGATGAAGATTTTGGAAGAATGTTATGTGAAAAGCCTGAGAATATTAAGAAATTATACTGGAAGGGGTTAAAAAAAGGAAAAAGGTGGATTAAGTAGTGGAAAGTAAATGTGAGAAGTAAGAAAGGGGAGTTACTGAAATAGAAAGAAGGAATAAGGGAAAGGACAATGAAAAGATTGTTTTGAAAAACTGATGAATTTTGGAGGTGAGGCAGCAGTTGTTGCATGCATGGGTATGGAGGATGAAAGGAAAAGGATACAAGTACAGCGGCCTATAGCAAGAAGGGTGGTAAAAGGGGCAATAATTAGGCTGAAGGTAGAAGAGGCATCTGGAGTGGATGGGATTATGGCTGAAAAGGTGAAGTATGGAGGAGAAAGCATGATAGAGTGGATGCATATGATATCTAATTGAGCAAGGAAGCAGAGAGTTGTACGTGTGGATTAAGTCAACCCTAATATTGTTCCTTTACTCATAGGGAAAGGTGCTAAGGATGTATGTAGCAATTATAAGGGAATAAGTCTATTAAGTACACCAGGAAAAGTGTATGCAAGAGTGTTGATTGATTGTGTGATATAAGTGACTGCACAGAAAATAAATGAGGAGCAAGAGAGTTTTAGAAAAGACAGGGGATGTGTGGTTCAGATTTTTGTGGTGAGAATGACTGTGAAAAAATATCTAGTGAAAGGTAAGAAGCAGTATGTAGCTTTTAGGGATCAGGAGAAAGTGTACAAGAGTCAAGTGGAATGCATTATAAGATGTGTTAAGGATATATGGGTTAGGTATTCATCTGTTTGATAGTGTGAAAGCCTTCTATCGAGGAGCAAATACATTTGCAAGATGGAGAGTTGAGCAAAAGTTTCAATATGCATGAAGGTGTGAAGTAGAGCTGTGTGATTTCACCTTAGCTTTTTAAGATATACATGGATGGAGTGATTAAAGAGATGAAAGTAGAACTAGGGAAAGAGGGTGCAGATGTAGTTTGATGTTGAGATGTGGTAGTAAGTGAAAAGACTTTTTGCGGATGATACTATTCTGTTTGCTAGGAGTGAAGAGGAGTTGAAGGTAACTGTTATTACCCATTACCTATTTGCACTGTAAGTGGAGGGAATTTTACACTCGTGGGACCCCATATTTTGAACAATCTCTACTATTGTACAATCTCTTGAATTTACGTATGCTGTTTGCATTAACCGTCACCCCAGTTAATCTGTTCTAATCATCTACCACTTTTATACTATAAATGTACTTCTTTACATCCTTATTTACAAGTTTCTTTCTCAGTTTCATGTTATGCACTCTCGTTTTTCTATCTCTACATTACTCAAAATACTGTTTGCTGTGCACTTCATACATCTCTTTTTAAAACTTTAAGGTTGTAATCAGGTTACTATTCACTCTTCCTTCTTCCAAAATGGGTAAATGTAAAGCCTCCAGCCTTTCCCCATAGTTTAGCACTCTTAATTCTGTTACCATCTATGTTTCTCTCCTCTGGACCTTCTCTATGAGTTCTTAGTGCTTCTTTAGGTGTGATGACCAAAACTGAGAAGCATATTCTAGTTTTGGCCTCATGTAGGATATGAATTTCATGCTAAATATTTCTTTATCCATATACTTGAAAGGTATTCTGATATTTGCCAGCAGACAGTTTGTCTCCTTAGCTATTCTCCTAACATGGGACTTTGGTTACAGGTTAGGGATGATCTCTACTACCAAGTCCCTCTCACACACAGGAGTCTTGAAGTCTACTCCTGTTTGGTAATAATCATATTGAGGCCATCTTTCGCTTTGTCCCATCCTCATTACTTTACATTTGCAAGGGTTGAATTTCATCAACCCTTTTTCAGACCAAATTTGGAGTCTGTTTAGGTCCCCATGTAAGCTGATGCTATCCTCTTTGCTTTTCGCTCAACTCATGACTTTGGCATCATCTACAAACAATTCAGGTTGGATTCTATATTGGTCACCTTAACCCATTTGAAAAGGCTCCTGTGACAAGGTCCCTTGTTCGCTATCAGTGAGACAATCTATCCAGTGAAGGAGTTTCCCTCTTATTCCTTCTTGGTGATCCAGCTTTGTAATCAGCTTCTATGGGATGCAGTGTTATATGCTCTCTGGCAATCCAGATACAGAAAGTCCACCCAGTCTTCCCTTTTGTCCAGACTGAGCTCATTCTCTCATAAAACTCTAAGAGGTTGAATAGAAATAACCTCCTTTCCTTAAAACGATGCTGTCTTTCTCCTAAGAAATTTCACTGCAGAAATTCATTGACTTGCTTTCAAATAATTTTTTTCCAGAACCTTATACATTACACTTGTTTTTGAGACTGGTCTGTTGTTCATTACCTGTTCCCATTCTCCTTTCATATATATATAGCTATGACATTTGCTTTTTCCAATCACTTAGCACTATGCCTCTTTCTAATGACATCATGAACAGTGATTCAAGTGGTGTGTCAAAGATATCGACACACCTCTAGCATATATGATGAAATTTCTTCAGGACAATGAGATTTGCATGGGTCGTCCTATTAATGTTGTGTTTATATCATTTCTAGATATAACAACGATTTCCATAACCTTCTTCCCATTCTGTCTCACTGGTGCGGGTGCTATTGTCTAACATTGTGAAAACACTTTTAAACTTGCTCTTCAGCTCCTCATATATCCCTACATCATCCTCTACAATATTTCCCTATGAATCTGTCTGCCTGATCAGCTGCTCCTTAACTGAAAACTAGATGCTGATAAATTTATGGAATAGTTTTGGATTTTTAGCTGCCTTGTTCCCAATATTTTTTCAAAGTTTTATCCTGTTGTACTCATCCCATGCTCTCTTATACTTTGCCAGTGCTAGGTAGGTATAGAACCGTCACTATCTACACCATTGAACCTCCTGAAGCTCCATTGCTTTATGATATCTTTTGTTAAACCATACCTCTACTCCCTTGCTCTAAATTTCACAGAACCTCTCAACACAACACCTTATTTCCTGGCTACTGAATTTCATTTCCCAATTTATGTTACCATAGAAATTATTGAGGCTTCTGTAGTTTCCATGATTATATCTCATCTTTATTTTCTATCTCAACATTGCTCTTTTGATATCCTTTTTTACCACATATTCAAACTTTAGCATTGCATTATTGTTTCTTCCAACAGGTGTATCATATATAATGATCTCAATATCCATGCTAGTGTATGTGTGATGATGTGGTTTAGTAATGATGGCATATCAGCCCCTCCCATCCTAGTCTGCTCCATGACAAACTGATGCAGGAAATTTTCCTGTATACACACTAACAACTTGGGTCTCCTTGACTCTTTCTCATCATGGGAATGAAAATTCTTCCATTGTGTCTCTTTATAGTTGAAATCTCCCATTATCAGCAGTTTACTATCTCTAAGAAGTGAGTGTTTTACAGCCTCATGTACCATACTGAGTGTTCCTTCATTGTCATCATTGTGTATTTGTTCCGGTTCACTGCAAATCTTTGGAAGATTATATAACACCACAATGTTCTTCTTCTCAACAGTTACTGTTCCCATTATGTATTGTCTGAATGGGCCATCCTCCACTATTTCTTTAAAATTCAGGCTCTTTTTTATTAAGAGGGCTAATCCTCCCATTCCTTTACCTTCCCTTTCCTTTCTTGCTATCATGTACCCATCTGGGTAGAACAGGTGAAAGCTTATCTCTTTAGTACGCTTAGTTTCCATGACTTCAGTAACATCAGGTGCACTTTCGCTTATATGATTCTTGAATTCTTGTTCTTTACCAGTAACTATTAACCTATCCACATTTGAATATGTTACTTTCAATTTGACATCAGCTTATCCTAACACTCCTGCCCTCCCTGCAGTTCAATTACGGTTGCTCCATCCTTTTGCTATATTGGCATCTCCAGTTTTTTTGTCCTCTGACTGTACTCTTTTCTTTTCTCCCTGTCTTCCCTAGATCTATCACACTTGATTATTATCCCATTGAATTCCACCGTCCCTTTAAGATTCTTAGCTTTTCAAAGTACTCTAAGTCAGATGTACCATTTCTGGTTGTCCCTTACATCTTGATTATCCTAGTATTCTCCTTTTCTTTATCACAAAAGTCACTTCTGACAGGCTCATGGCCTCTAGCACTTTCGATATGTATTTCCTCCTTTCTCCTTTCCTCCTTATCAGGTGTTTGATCTTCTAGTCCAAAAATCAATAGTGATAAATGTCTGTCAACCTCTTGCTTCACTTATCTTTCTAATTTTACTGCCACTTCTTTTTCATCTAAATCACTTAGTGTGGTAGTGTCAACATCTCTGTCTCCAGCCTGCTTTATAATATTTCTTCTGGCAAGCAAGCACTAGTACTATATTCTTTGTACTTTTGTAAACCTTCCATCAACTAACCCATATACTCCCTTGATTGCTTCATCTCTGACAGAGCAAATTACTTTTTCCACCTCAGCATTCAGTTTCCTGTGTACCTCAGTTTGCGTGTCCCCATGTCTGTGTTCCTTTCCTTCACTCTTAACACTCTGTTGATCTGCTTTCAGATTTGTTCCTAATCTTCTTGGCAGTCCTTTTCTCCATCTTGGAGGTTCTTCTCCCCCTCTTGGCACTGTTGTCCTTTCTCTTGGTGAAGGCACTCTCTTGGGTGTGTTGTTTGGATAAAACTTGAAACTGCTACTAGGGAATCCCATCCATCCTTTCTTCACTCAGTTCAGTCCCATCACTGAAACTGCTGACATTTACAGGAGAAATGGCCAATTTGTTGTTGGTTGTAGCACTTGTTTTTGCCTGGCCCAACAGCTGTATGGTTGATGAGCTTCACTGCTCCTCCAGCTGGGCATGCCTTGTGTCACTGCATACATGGATGACTGCTATATCATGTCTGACACGTCATTCTGTGTTGCCACTATTGCCACTGCCAGATTGTAGATTTTTGTGCACAACGGAATCTCATGAGTCTTGGGCTCCACTGCTAGTAGTTTTGCTCGAATCTGTTCATCGTTGATACCTACAATCAACTTGTTGCGCAGCATTTGATCTTGCAGGTCTGTCATCAAATTGCTGAAATTGCAATACTCTGTTAGTTCTTTCGAGGCAGTCATATACTGAGCAACACTCTTTCCTGGTTGCATGATTCTTTTATGGAACTGTAATCTTGCTGCTGTGTCTGACAGCTTTGACTCATGATGTTTATATAACACTTCACAGAGTTCTTCAAAATTCAGTTCTCCAGGATGTTTAGGCTTACACAGATTTCTCAATAACATGTATGTCTTTGGTCCTACCAATGCTATCAACACATTTTTCCTCTTGTCTGCATCTTTTATATCATTTGCCAAGTAATGTTGGAGTGTCTGGATCAGGTTCACTTACTTGACCAATTAGAGACATTTTTGTTGTACGCAGTAAACCAACTGTAGAAATCACTCGACAATGCTGGCCGGTGATTTCTGTGGACAACCTTTATTCCACTTTTCGATAACTTTCATAGGTTTTCGACGCTAATTTCAGGTGGTTTTTTCCTCATCCCACTTTATGTAATATTTGGTGTAGTATATTGGTCAAGGTTGTCCCATTTAAAACATTTAATAATAAAGAAATAATTACCTCACACTGGGAAGACTTCTAGTAGCTACAGCAGTCAGTTATGCTCTCACTTTTGTAAACAGAACCCAATTGGGGCATGAAAAAAAGCATTTTTCCCTATAAAGTTATCACACACACACACACACACACACACACACACACACACACACACACACACACATACACACACACACACACACACACA
>JAYMFT010208705.1:0-11545 GCA_038088735.1 Panulirus argus | reverse complement strand
CATTTGGCCCACTTCTCTGTCCCTTCTTTTGGAAAAGTAGAAAACAGGAGGGGAGGATTTCCAGTCCCCCCCCCCCTCCCCCCTCCCCTTTTAGTCGCCTTTTACGACATGCAGGGAATACGTGGGAAGTTTTCTTTCTCCCTTATATCCAGGGATATATTCATATACCCCAGCCAGAGCCAGGTATCTATTTTGTCGACCAACCACTAGGGATGGATGAACAGCTGGGTTGACTGTAGACCGACTGCCGCAACCAGATTGGAGCTTATGCGCTCGACTACTTCCTCCATACCGGAACTGGACAAAATATCCCACAGGGAGGACATATTCAAGGCAAATTTGGTCCTTTAGAGCAAAATATATTTCCATTTATTTTCATAATTCCCTTGAATCGGACTCTCTCTGAACCTTCTGATGTCCAACCCGTCGACTTCGTCTACAGTCTTGTCGCTGATCTTATGTTCCATCATTCGTACACACTCCACGTCAAGATAAGCGTCTGCCTTATGGAAAAGGGAGCTCAGAAGAGCAGCTCCAGCCGGTGCTGATCCATCCCTGGCTGGAGCACCGTTCATGCCATTCCTCAATCTTTCTCCACGAGGCTCGTATGCGTCTCTCTCTCTCTCTCTCTCTCTCTCTCTCTCTCTCTCTCTCTCTCTCTCTCTCTCTCTCTCACGTGGTACCACCTCTCTTCCACAGGCCAGATCCTCCAGCGTTGTGGAAGCCGTCCGATATATTACCTTCCTGGGCGCCCTTCTTTCACTCCTGACCCTCACCATCACAATCTTCATCTTCACGCACTTCAGGTAAGTCATCTTCACGCGCTTGCGTGAGTTAGTCAGCCTCTGTATGCTTTTCACAAACTGGAAAAAAGAGTTAAAAAATTTATACACTCAGAAACCAGTAGCCATACCATATATGTGGTTGATCAGAAATAGGTAGTTCTAAAATGGTGAAATCGATCAATAAATTTCTTTCACTAGAGCATGTCTAGACACAGCTTGGTGATTCAAGTCGATTTTGTAATCTTTCTTGCTGTTGCAAGATATAACCTCGTGTCCCTAAACCTCATGAACTAAGACCAAACAGCAATATTGAATTTTGAGACCTGTGGACCGACTGACAGGCCTAGTGGCCTGACTGGTTGACTCACAATCCCATAACCTGCATGACAGCCACGGCTGACCAGCCTCAACGATTCTAGAAGGGCGGCAGCGGCTGTTGGGAATCGGGTAGCGTTCTGTCATTTCCTCTACCTACCTAGTGGGAGGCAAGCAGTGCGCAGCCGCAGCTGGACTCTGTGAGAACCGCTGGCCTTCTGCAATGGCGGGTAGCAGACTTTTTAGCCACCATGTCTCTGTTTACTGTAGCAAACTTTTCAGCTGCATCCACCAGGAGAGGCTGCTGACTGGCGCCACGGCAGCTGAAGACAGACTTACTTCCTCCTTTGGCCTACCAGCTATAGTGCATTCACTTTCCCTCGGCCTCGGGTTCTGATATGGCGTCGCTTCCTATTAACGCAAGCACAGTAATGTCGGTCACCTGCCTGACACACTATTCTCCCATTACATCACCACGATGGTCTCCGTCGTCCAGTAACGGCTCTTTGTGAATACTGTGGTGTCTGGAGCAGGGTTGAGTCCGCTAATATGTTGGGTCACTCATCATGTGAACCGCTGAACCACTCGCCATATACTCATATATTAATTCCCTGCTCATATACCCATTCCCTACTCATATACTAATTCCCTACTCACATACTAATTCCCTACTTATATACTAATTCCCTACTCATATACCCATTCCCTACTTATATACTTCTCTACTCCTAAACCCATTCCCTACTTATATACTTCTCTACTCCTAAACCCATTCCCTACTCATATACTAATTCCTTACTCATATACTAATTCCCTACTCATATACCCATTTCCTACTCAAATACTTCTTTCCTGCTCATATACCCATTCCCTACTCATATACTAATTCCTTACTCATATACCCATTCCCTACTCATATACTAATTCCCTACTCATATACAAATTTCCTACTCATTTACTAATTCCCTACTCATATACTAATTCCCTGTTCATAATCTAATTCCCTACTCATATACCCATTCCCTACTCATTTACTAATTCCCTACTCATAAACCCATTCCCTACTCATATAGTAATTCCCTATTCATATACTAATTCCTAATCATATACTAATTCCCTACTCATATACCCATTCCTTACTCATATACTAATCCCCTACTCGTATACCCATTTCCTACTCATATACTAATTCCCAAGTCATACTAATTCCCTACTCATTTACTAATTCCCTACTCATATACCAATTCCCTACTCATATACTAATTCCCTACTCATATACTCATTCCCTACTCATATACTAATTCCCTACTCATATACTAATTTCCTACTCATATACCCATTCCCTACTCACATACTAATTCCCTACTCATATACTAACTCCCTACTCATTTACTAATTCCCTACTCATATACCCCATTCCCTACTCATATACTATTTCCCTACTCATATACTAATACCCTACTTATATACCCATTTCCTACTCATATTTCCATTCCCTACTCATATACTAATTTTCTACTCATATACCCATTCCCTACTCATATACTAATTCCCTACTTTTATACCCATCCCTTTTCTCCTTCCCACACTGCCGTGCAAAGCTTCCTGCCTACAGTGGCTCGGCGATGATTATGATAAAATCATAACAGACAAACCTATCAGCCGGAGAGCAATCAGGGCACTGACTGGCTGAAGTCTCTCTGGGTTACACTCAGAGGAGAGGTAGTGTGTTATCTTGGATGATGACAGACCCAAACCTGCTGGCCCACTCGTCGGAGGGGAAAGGAGTGTGTAGTCTTGGATGATGACAGACCCGACCCTGCTGGTCAACTCGTCAGAAGGGAGGGAGTGTGTTATCTTAGGTGATTACACACCCAAAACCTGCTGGCACGCTCGTCAGAGGGGAGGGAGTGTGTAATCTTGGACGATGACAGACCCAAACCTGCTGGGTCACTCGTCAGAGACGAGGGGGTGTGTTATCTTGGATGATGACAAACCCAAACCTGCTGGCCCGCTCGTCATAGAGGAGGTAGTGTATTATCTTAGATGATGACAGAACTAAACCTAATGGCACACACGTCTCAGGGGAGTGTGTTATCTCAGATGATGACAGACCCAAACCTGCTGGCTCACTCTTTAGAGAGGAGGGAGTGTGTTATCTTGGAGGATGACACACCCAAACCTGCTGGCCCACTCGTCAGAGGGGAGTGTCTTATCTTGTATGTTGACACTCCCAAACCTGAAGCCCATTCGTCAGAGGGAAGTGTGTTTTCTTGGATGATAACAGAACCAAACCTGCTGGCCCACATGTCAGGAGGGAGGGATTGTGTTGTTTTGGATGATGAAAGGCCGAATCTTGCTGGCCCACTCGTCAGAGAAGAGTGTGTTATCTTGGATGATAATAGGCCCAAACCTGGTGGCTCAATCGTCAGAAGGAAGCTTGTAATTTGGAATACTGGCAGTTCCAAATCTGCTGTCCCACTCGTCAGAGGGAAGTGTGTTATCTTTGATGATGACAGGCGCAAACACTGAGGCCCACGCGTCTGAGGGGGAGTGTGTTATTTTGCATGATGTCAGACCCAAACCTGCTGGCCAACTCGTTGGAGTGAAATGTGTTATCTTAGATGATGACAGACCTAAAGCTGGTGGCTCACTCGTCAGAGAGGATAGAGTGTGTTATCTTGGATAATGACATCCAAACCTGCTGGGCCACTCGTCATAGGGGAGTGTCTTATCTTGGATGAAGACAGGACCATACCTAAAGTCCACTCGTCAGAAGAGAGGGTGTTATCTTGGATGATATCAGACCCAAACCTGCTGGCCCACTCGGCAGAGAGGATTGTGTTATCTTGGATGATGACAGACTTAAACCTGCTGGCCCACTCGACAGGGGGAGTGTGTTATCTTGGATGATGACACACCCAAACCTACTGGCCCAATCGTCAGAAGGGGGTGTGTTATCTTGGATACTGACAAATCCAAATCTGCTGTCCCACTCGCCACAGGGAAGTGTGTTATCTATGATGATGACAGACAAAAACCTTCTCGCCCACTCCTTAGAGGGGAGTGTCTTTCTTGGATGATGACAGACCCAAACCTGGTGGCTCACTCGTCAGAGGGGAGGGAGAGTGTTATCTTGGATGATGATAGACACAAACCTGCTAGACAAATCATCATAGAGGAATGTATTATCTTGGATGATAACAGAGCCAAACCTGCTAACAAACTCGTCAGAGGGGAGAGAGTGTGTTATCATGAATGGCGACAGACCCAAACCTTCTGGCCAACTCGTCCGAGTGGACTGCGTTACTCTTGGATGATGACGGGCCCAAACATGCTCGCCCACTCGTCAGATGGGTTGGAGCGTGTTATCATAAATGATAACAGATCCAAACCTGTTGGTGCACTCGTCAGAGGGGAGTGTGTAATCTTGAATGATGACAGACCCAAACCTGCTGGCCCACTCGTCAAAGGGGAGTGTGTTATCTTGGATGATGACACACCCATACCTGCTGACCCACTCGTCAAATGGGAGTGTGTTATCTTCCATGATAACAGACCTAAACTTGCTGGCTTAATAGTGAGAAGGGAGGGAATGTGTTATCATGGATGATGATAGACCCTAAACTGCTGACACACTCGTCAGAGGAGAGTGAGTTGTCTTGGATGATGACAAACGCAAATCTGCTGGCCCACCCGTCAGAGGGATGGAGTGTTATCTTGGATGATGATACACCCAATCCTGCTGGCCCACTCTTCGTAGGGGAGGGACTGAATTATCTTTGATGATGAGAGACCCAAGCCTGCTGGCTCACTAGTCAGATGGAGTGTGTTATCTTGGATGATGACGGACCCAAATCTACTGGCCCACTCTTCCGAGGGAAGTGGGTGTGTTGTCTTGGATGATGACACACCCAAACCTACTAACCTACTCGTCAGAAGGGAGGGAATGTGTTACCTTGGATAATAGGAATTCCAAGCCCCCTGGCCAAGTCGCCGGAGGGAACTGCGTTATCTTTGATGATAACAGACCCAAACTTGCAGGCACACCCGTCAGGGGAAAGTGTATGATCTAGGATGATGACAGGCCCAAACCTGCTGGCCCACTCGTCAAAGAGACTGGAGTGTGATATCTTGGCTGATGACACGCCCAAACCTGCTAGCCCACTCGTCGGAGGGAAGTATGTTATCATGGACGATGACAGCCCCAAACCTGTTGGCACACTCGTCAGAGGGGAGTGTGTTATCTTAGATGATGACAGATTCTAACCTACTGGTCCGCTCGTCAGAGAGAAGTGTGTTATCTTGGATGATAAGAGGCCCAAATCTGTTGGCTCACGCGTCAGAAGGGAGTGGGTTATCTTGGATGATGACAGACCCATACTTGCTGGTCCACTCTTCAGAAGGGAGGGAGTGTGTTATATTCAGTGACGAGAGGCCCAAACCCTCTGGTCCACTCGTTAGAGGGGAGAAAGTGTGTTATCTTGGATGATGACAGGCACAACATGCTGGCCAACTCGTCAGAGGAGAGTGTGTAATCTTGAATGATGACAGACCAAAACCTGATGGTCTACTTCAGAGGGGAGTTAATTATCTTGGATAATGACAGAACCAAATCTGCTGGCCCACACTTCAGAGGGGAGGGCGTGCGTTATCTTTGATGATGACAGGCCCAAACATGCTGGCCCACTCGTCCGAGGGGAGTTAGTTATCTTGGATAATGATAGACTCAAACCTGCTAGCCCAATCGTCAGCGGGGAAAAAGTTTGTTATCTTGGATGATGACAAGCCCAAACCCGCTTTCCCACTCGTCAAAGTAGAGTGTGTTATCACAGATGATAATAGATCCAACCCCGCTGGCCCACTTGTCAGAGGGTAGTGTGTTATCTTGCATGATGACAGATCCAAACCTGCTGGCTCATTTGTTGGAGGGGAGGGCGTTTTCTTGGATAATGACACACCCAAACCTGCTGGTCCACTCGTCAGAGGGGAGTGTGTTATCTTGGATGATGACAGACCCAGAGCTGCTGACTCACTCATCAGCGGGGAGGAGTGTATTATCTTGGATGATGAGAGACTCAAATTTGCTGGGCCACTTGTCATAGGAGAGTGTGTAATCTTGGATGATGACACACCCAAACTTGCTGACCCACTTATCAAAGGGGAGTGTGTTATCTAGGATGGTGACAAACGCAAACCTGCTGGCCTACTCCTCAGAGGGGGGGGGGGAGTGTGTTATCTTGGATGATTACACAACCAAATTTGCTGACCCACTCGTCAGATGAGAGTGTGTTATCTTGGTTGATGACAGACCCAAACCTGCTGGCCCACTCGTGCTCTTAACTGATGGATGACCAAAGCCGACGTCATGTTGAAAGTACATGGCACTAGTGTACTGGACTATATTGTACCAGCAGGGGCGACACATACTGTACCAGCCGGGGATGACACATATTGCACCAGCCGTGGAGACACATGTTGTACCACCAGGGGTGACACATATTGTACCAGCCGTGGTGACACATGTTGTACCAGACTGGGTGACACATGTTGTACCAGCAGGGGTGACACATATTGTACCAAACGGGGTGACAAATATTGTACCAGCCGGTGTGACACATGTTGTACTAACATGGGAGACCTATGTTGTACCAGCAAGGGTGACACATATCAGAGGGGAGACATATTGTATCAGCCGGGGTGACACATGTTGTACCAGTAAGGGTGACAATTGTTTTACCAGCAAGAGTGAAACATATTGTATCTGCCAGGGTGACATATGTTGCACCAGCAAGGGTGACATATGTTGTACCAGCAGAGGTGACACATATTGTACCAAACCAGGTGACACATGTTGTACCAGCAGGGGTGACACATATTGTGCCAGCCTGGGTGACACATGTTGTACCAGCAGGGGTGACACATATTGTACCGGCCTGGGTGACACATGTTGTACCAGCTAGGGTGACACATATTGTGCCAGCCGGGGTGACACATGTTGTACCAGGAGGGGTGACACATATTGTACCAGCCTGGGTGACACATATTTTACCAGCAGGGGTGACACATATTGTACGAGCCGGGATGACATATGTTGCACCAGCAGGGGTGACACATAATGTACCAGCCGGTGTGACACATGTTGTACTAACATGGGAGATATATGTTGTACCAGCAGGGGTGACACATATTATATCAGAGGTGGACATATTGCATCAGCCGCGGTGACATATGTTGTACCAGTAGGGGTGACAAATGTTTTACCAGCAGGGTTGACACATATTGTATCAGCCGTGGAGACATATGTTGCACCAGCAAGGGTGACATATGTTGTAACAGCAGGGGTGACAAATATTGTACCAAACGGGGTGACACATGTTGTACCAGCAGGGGTGACATATATTGAACCAGCCGAGTGATACATGTTTTACCAGCAGGGGTCACATATGTTGTACTAGCAGGGGTGACGCATATTTCACCAGAATGGGTGACACTTGTAACGGCAGGGGTGATATATGTTGTACCAGCGGGGGTGACACATACTTTACCAGCTCTGGTGACATATGTTGTACCAGCAGGGGTGACACATTGTACCTGCAGGGATGGCATATGTTGTACTAGCAGGAGTGAAATATATTGTACCAGCCGGGGTGACACATGTTGTACCTGCTGGGGTGACACATGTACCAGCCGGGGTGATACATGTGCCAGCATGGGTGACACATGTACCAGCAGGGTTGACATATATCTCACCAGCCGTGGTGACATATGTTGTACCAGCAGTTGTGACACATATCTAACAGCCGAGGTGACACATATTGCGCCAGCAGGGGTGACACATATTTTGCCAGCAGGGGTGGCACATGTTTTACCCGCAGGGGTGACACATATTGTACCAGCCGGGATGACACATTTTGTATTTGCTGGGGTGACACATGTACCAGCAGGGGTGACACTTTTCCAGGCAAGGTGACACATATTGCGCCAACAGGGGTGGCACATGTACCAGCATGTATGACACATAATGTGCCAGCTGGGGTGACACATTTTATACCAGCCGGGGTGACACACATTGTACCAGCAGGGGTGACACATGTTTTACCAGCCGAGGTGACGCATATTGTACCAACATGGTTGACACATGTTGTTCTAGCATAGGTAACACATGTTGTACCAGCAGGAGTAGCACATGCTGTACCAACCGGGGTGACATATGTTGTACCGGCAAGGGTGACAAATGTTGTACAAGCAGGGGTGACACATGTTGTACCAGCCGGGGTGATACATGTTTTACCAGCATGGGTCTCACATGTACCAGCCGTGGTGACACATGTTGTACCAGCAGGGGTGACATATGTTGTACTAGTAAGGGTGACACATTTTGTACCAGCCATGGTGACACATGTTGTACCAGCAGGGATGACACATGTTGTACCAGCAGGGGTGACACATATTGTACCAGCCGGGGTGACATATGTTGTGCCAGACAGGTTGACACATGTTTTACCAGCCGAGGTGACATATATTGCACCAGCAGGGGTGACACATTTTACCAGCCGGGGTGACACATGTTGTACCTGCCGGGGTGACACATGTACCAGCCGGGGTGGCACGTGTACCAGCAGGGGTGATACATGTTGTACCCGCCGGGGTGACACATGTACCAGCCAGAATGACACATGTACCAAAAGGGATGACCATTTTATGCCAGTCGGGGTGACACATGTTGTACCAGCAGGGATGACACATGCTGTACCAGCAGGGATGACACATATTATACCATCCGGGATGACACATATTGTACCAAAAGGAGTGACACATATTGCCCCAGCATGGGTGACACATGTACCAGCAGGAGTGGCACACGTTGTACCAGCAGAGGTGACACATACCAGCATTGGTGACACATGTTGTACCAGCTGGGGTGACACATGTTGTACCAGCAGGGGTGACACATGCAATATCACCTGCTATGGATTGTGATGCATTCATGAAGACAGTGGATATTAAAGTCTGTCGTTTCAGAGATAAGTTGAACAAATCCATTTGGATTATATGAACTTGTTTCACCAGTCATCATAGAACAGTCATATCCATACAGCTTTCTGTAACTGTGGGCAAAGCGGAAGCCTCTTAAGCTGTCAAGCGTTTCTCGAAGGAGGAAAGATCTTGTCATAAGTAATAGAGGTGAAAGGACTGAGCCCACGTGAAGTAATTCGAGCACGTGCTGTAACAACACACCTGGTACTCCCGACCTCTGCGATTTACAACATTGTTTATGAAAAACATTTCATGAGTTGCTCTTACGAGTTGATCATTGTTCTCAACTGCATTACGGGGACGGTGAGCATCGCGATCATAAAGAGTAATCGGCGGTTTTGTCTCAAGAATACGTTTCATTTCCAATATCTGAGCAGTTCTTCTGGAGTCACTTTTCCCACAGGATGGCACGAGTTTCATCTCTAAATCGCAAGTATTTTCTCGCCATAGTGCCTGACAGCTTCATCTTCAGGTGGTGTGTCGTGTAACCTTCCTGTTCCTTGAGAAACGCTTCCACTAAGTTTCCACAAGGGAGACTGACATCCATCACTCTGATCTGGGAGCCACAGAGTATCGAGAATGCCTCAGTTGTAATGTCATCCTGTGGCCGCCCTCGTCTCCGTTGGTTTTCTACATCTGACTCATCAAGGAAGAACTGTGAGCCATGTTCAAGGTGGTGCCGTTGGCTCATGTTCTCCCACCTACTCAGCCTACCACACACACTCACCAGTTGCGCCATGAATGGTCTCAGCCTGAGGTACAGATTTTCTCCTTTTTAAAGCAGCTTTTACAGACCCATTTGCATCCTGTTGACAAACAAACATAAAAATGAAAAAAGATTTAAAGTCAAACTGCATTTCTGAGAACGCAAAGTAGTGTTGGGTTCTGCAGGAGCTGCTGAAGGCCAGTAACAGGACTTGATACGTGGCTGCATCCGACAAGCATTTTGCAGCAACAATGACAATCGAATGTTCCTCAGTTTGTCTGCCAACCCAATATTGCCTGCAAGACTAGACGGGATCACTGTTTCCTCGGTGCAAGGTCCTTAATTTGGGTCACACAATGAGGTATCATTTCCGTGGAAATAGAAGAAACAGACGACATTTTACAAAATGATACGTCTCACATCAAGGTAATAAAGCACAGAAAATGCACGTAGCTTACACCGGTGCATGATGATCAGATCGGGAAAGATCATCAGCAAGTTTCTTTCTTCTCAAAAATGCTTCAAACATAAAACAAAACAAATAATACTATCCCGGTCAGACATTCAGGCATGTACTAATTTCTAGGTAGAATGAACCTTAACGATTTTTTGTATGGGAAGCTATTACATTGGTTAGGTTCGCCTTCCATGGAGGCAGAGTTTGCAACACCATCAACATTTGTGTCAACACCAATTTACGGACACACTGGGAACCCGGGGACTTGTAATATGCTTTTCGTCACTAATTCAGGGAACTTTTCCCAAACAAAGCAACTTAGCGCTATTCATTTCCAGGTTTTGTCCATTTACGGTTAATGACGCTGGATGAAACAGAGAATTTTGGGGTGATTTTGTGCACCATCAGGTCTTCTGTCTTTCCCATGTACTGCCGTGTGCCTATCCCTTCGTGTCCTTCGACTTACTCAGTGTCTCAAACTGTTCAAATGACTTGGCCTCAGTAACTATCTTTACATCTTTAATCTTCCCGACTGTCGTCGTTTGCCATAAGACATTTCCTTCACTTTCCTTGCGCTAAGAAGGTCCCGCATCGTCTTCCCTCGTGATCATTCATTGTCTCCTCCCTGGCCACATATCGTGATTCCCTCATTAGTTCATGCGTTGCTAAGCTCACGATATTTAGTTTCCTCTCCCTCTAACCTTCGACGAAATTTTATCACCACCAGCGTTACAAAAGAAATAATCTCCGCTGAGAACTTCTCATTCTATGGGAGTCCAGTATTCTCCTGCTACTTATTGTAGCGCAACCTCGAAATGCACAACTCACCCAGACAAGAGTTCCTTTGGATATAGAGTCATAAACTGTGATTAAGTTCAATTATTTTCTCTTTGATTTTCTTCGTAATTTCATCAGTTTGTAAACTTAACATTATATTGATGGATCTTTTGCTTTCCTCCGTTGGATAATCTTTGTCTTTAAGCTGCCCCCCGTCCAGCATCCATTCCCATTTCTTTCTTTCTTCACCAGCCTGTGAGCCGGTGAGGCAGGAGTTATCAGATCCCGCTATGCATTTATACTTAGATCAGCCTTAGGTAGTAGGTTGTTGACAACAGCCGCCTAGGGTGGTACTACCGTCCTGACTGAGGAGTGTTAAAGTGGTGCTCGGAAACATCCTACACTCTCCATGTCAGGATTGCTGGTCTTACTTCCTGTCTCATTGAAACGGGACTACCGGGCTAG
>JAYMFT010208683.1:0-11545 GCA_038088735.1 Panulirus argus | reverse complement strand
AGAGAGAGAGAGAGGGAGAGAGAGAGAGAGAGAGAGAGAGAGAGAGAGAGAGAGAGAGAGAGAGAGAACGGCTGAAGCCGGAGGTAAGGATGAGAAATGTAGAGAGGAAATATATTCAGTCTGACCCCCAACTCCTCCTCCTACTCTTCTTCTTCTTCTTCTTCTTCTTCTTCCTCCTCCTCCTCCTTTAGGTGGGTCTTAATGAGACAGAAAAGTAAGGACCAGCAATCCCTGACGCGGACGGGTGTACGCTGGTTCCGGGCACATCGCTTTAAAAACTCCGTCAGGAGGGGTTCGGTGGTACTCTCCCGGTGCGGGCTGGCGTCTACAACCCACTCCATAAAGTGTAATGGGATGTAGGGGAGGGGCAGGTAGACGGATGTAGTGGTCTGGGGGGAGACGTAGCGCCTAAGGGATACAGCACAGGGCCACAGGGAGGCTGTGCTGTGGAGAGGAAGATATTGAATACTGCTTCAGGAGCAGACGATTTCCTTTCGTGGCAGGGGGCCGCGTGTGTAATGGAGGACGTAGTGGTATGGACGTGGACGGGTCCCCAGATCCCCCCCCCACAACCCCCTACCAATAAAAGGCTGTCGACCCTAACTTACTAATCCATCATAGAGCCACTCCTCACCAACCTACCAGGCCTCTCCCTCTATCTATTCCCTCTTTTCCTTCCCTCGATCGCTCGCGTCCCTCTCTCTCTCGCTGACCCACCCTCCCTCCTGCAGAAGTAAAAAAAAACAGAAGCTATTCTTTAAAGTATCAACATGCAAACTCCAAACTCTACACGTATACGGGCGCCCCGCGTTAAAGGTGAGGTGAAGCCGCCGCCAAGTATTGGGCAAGGTTTTAAAGCTGAGTCTTCCTGCTGAGTCCGAGGGAGACCTGGCTACCGGAACATAGGATAAGGGGAGAGGGGGAGGGGGCGTCGGCACCCCCAACCCCCCACTCTTTAGGACGCCTCCTTCAGCGTTTTGGAGGAGTTCCGCTGGCGCTCCTCCAGTACTGCCAAAGACCTCTGCCGCAGGCATACTCGGCGGGATTTCCAAGAATTACCCCACATTAAAAGATAACTATATTCACGACTTAATACAGAGCGGAATGAATAATACGAACAAGTTTGACCTCTCCGTAGGCATCATTAACCTCTTGAGTCAAAAGGGTATTTTCATGGAATCTGGAACGCTTTCAAACGCACTGCGTACGGTTGGCGTAGAATTCTTCGCAGACCTTCCTGCACCAGGGGCCTGGGCTGAGTCGAAGACTGCTGAGTTGGGACGGTGGTCGACCAGGGCTGCTGGGAGCCGCGACTCGCAGGCCTACATAGTTAGCCGCAGCAGCCCGGCTGGTCACCTTATAAGTACTTACTGATCCAGGGCTTTCTGAAGTCAGGTCTCGTGCAGCTCATAGTGTTACTGACAGATGAAGGCAATGTCTCTTGTGCCCCGGACGCTCAAAGCATTTTCTCTTCTAAGTCCTTATCTTACATTCTGCTGTTATGGGATAGTATTTCACGGATTCTTGTGCCTGTCGTGCAAGTATGGAATTCATTTCGAGTGTAGGCCTGGGTCCAGCCCACCTAGTATTTCCCCGACAGTGAGTAAAAGATATACCTCTCCCGTTCGCGGCTGTCCCCCCTAAAAAAAATTGATTATTTCGTCTAAGAACCGACATCTTCAGATGCTTCATGGGTATTCAAGAACGTACACAGTTAGAAAAAATGTGAAAAAAATAAGTAAAAAAAAATTCCTTCATCTCTGAAGTTCCATAACCTCTCAAACGAGAACCCATTTTTACCCCCTCCCTCCTTCAGGAAGTCCCGAGGATCTCCCAAGACCCACTCGACGGGGAGGCGAAGAGAGAGAGGAGCTCCCCAGAGCGTTTCGATTACCCTGCCACATCCTTTTTTTTTTTCCTTCCAGGAGAGCCTCAACTTTGCTCCAACGGGTTCTCCCTCCCGCGAGCGGCCGCAAATGTGGGGAAAGGAAGACTTTCCCGATAACCATTTTAATCCTCAGGTCAACAGCAACACCAGGCGGCCCAATCAACACGCCAAGGGAGAGGAGAGGAGAACCAAACCTCAAAGTATACTGGAAAAAAAAAATAATGACTCCAGCTATAGACTGGCCTCACAGCCGTGGACACGGTCGATGCGAAAAGAGATGAGAGAGAGAGAGAGAGAGAGAGAGAGAGACCGTATCTACGAGTAACTACAGCGAGATTCTCCTCACAGGGCGGTCCTGACGGGTAAACAATACAAAATACGATAAACAAGACACAAATTACGAAATAAAAGAAACTAAATATAAATAAAGAGAGATCGACAATGGAAAGCGAAAATCAAGAAATACTGACAAACAGAAACGGGGAAACAGAGAGAGAGAGAGAGAAAAAAAAAACAGACAAGCCCCACTTCTCTCACGGGTCTCCTCAATTTTATTCACTTTCCCCTACACCCTTTACATCTCCTGGACCAATCGCATCTCAGATCTTGCCAAATGGAGCTTCGGACTGGACGTCTCTCAGGGAATCCCACCGTGAGCGGGAGTTTTATAGTACCTTCCCCTCGGACTCGGCCGAAGCTGGGCCCCTCCACACGGCCTTTGTCTCCGGCCGATGGCTTTGAAAAACCATGGCATCTGCGGCAGCCATCAGTCGCTTGCCTTTGACTGCATGGCCGTGTTTGGCAAAGATCCACGACTCCAACCATCTGCATCTACTGCTACTACGTCTATACATCTACTGCTACTACGTCTGCCGATACGAGTCCGCTATTATAACATTCATTTCTACAACTATGAAGGACCCCCATATATACTGCCGTCCGAAGCGTTTCTTGAGCAATGCACTCCGTCTCGGCCCGAAATGAAGGCGAGAGGGGCTTCGCTTGGGAAAGGACTAGGCAGTATGCCGTCAGGATCCGCTGTCCACAGACTGTTAGATTAGTTTACAACTAGCAAGAGGACGGTTGCATTCGTATACCTTTCCTTACGTATACCTCACGATGGTTTCGGAGGTCTTCCACCCCCCACAGTTGGGTCTGGGACATGACCTTACCTTACGTATACCTTACGATGGTTTGGGAGGTTTACTACCCCAACAGCTGGGTCTGAGACCTTACCTTACCATAAGCATAACTTACAATGGTTTCCGTCTTTCTACCCCCACAGTTAAGCCGGGTGCCAGGCCATCGTAATGCACCTTTCCTCAACCAGGTTGTTCGAGGCCTTGGCCCGTAGGCCTACGAATCAAGACGCACCGACGAAATCTCAATTTTAGCCACGAAACTTTAGCTGGGAAGAAAAAGAAACAATCAACAAAACATGAATAAATTCAATTTATAGATAATTTCCTGGACGCGTATGACTCCCATATGATCCAGAAATCTGGGCTGAGACATCGTAAGCAAATATTCCTTGTAGACACTTCCCTCCACCACACATACATACAGACAGACATTCCAAACTGTGGGGAGGCTGTTCTCCATCTGTACGGGAAGGGGACAAACACACAAAAAACAAAACAAAAAAATAATCATGAAAGTCATAAAAAGCAATACATTTGCCCCAGGCACCGGAAGACACCACTCAGTACGAGTGAAATAACCTACTATAACATAATTTGAGTCATAAGCGATGGGACCGCGAAACGGCTATTCCCACATCACGAGAGAGAGAGAGAGAATTTTATGAAAAAATATATATAAAAAGAGAGATTGTGTCAGTGTACTTCAGGGCAAGATAATGGACCTTCTGAGTTTTAATAGCTTACATAACCTGTCCCACCTGGATCCGCGACTGGCTGCTGCTTCCCATAGTTTTGTGCAGGGAGCAACCACACGAGGATTAACCGTTATAATACCTCATCCTTTCCTCTTACGGGAAACTTGTTCGTTTTATCTTCCTTTTTTTATTGTCTTTAATTCTTCTCAACCATCCGAGGAGCTCAAGCTAATCTGAAAACTTTTACCTCATAACTATTTTGCACTCTCTGGCCATGGCGTGAAATTATTGCATTTGATAATTCGTCTCTTTTTCTTGCTCATAACCACATTAAACCCAGAGGTCAATAATCCAATGAAATTCTATTTTCCTCTAAAATGCCTATATAAATTCGTAAACAAGCTACCGTCAAAGAATCGGTCAATTTAATCCGCTAAATTTGGTGAGCCGTTTAAAGGAAAAAATTAAGAGCATAGAAAACGGAAAAAAAAAAAAACGCTGCTGATGGCGGGTTAATGCTACCGTTCGCCACCTTCGTGTTTACAATGTACACACAACCGCGAAGCGAACTCGTCTGGCGAACGTTCGCCAATCCGGCAAATAAAGAGAAAATCAAGATCTGCATCCGGATAGCCTAGCCACCCGTTCGCTAATGCGTACCCGGATACCGGAACCGCACGTTGGGCTCGCGATATTTTACCAGATGGTGCCCGGATATCATAACCGGACGCTCGGTAAAGTGGATAACTCAAAATTTTACCGCCTTATATCCGGATATCGTAACACTCTACGCATTTCTTTGGGGACGTAACGCCTTCTCTCTAGAATTTCGGAAAACCCAGAAAATAGGTGTGAATGCTATAATCGGATACAGAATAACTGCAAAGCTCAGCCATTAGCAAATAGCATAAATCAATAGAATTATCATCTAACAAACAGCCCTGTGACTAAATATTCAGCAAATAGCTTAAATTACTAAATGTTTACTGTAAAAAAAAGCCTGGATTACAAAATATTCGGTACAGAAAATACCATGGATTACTAAATATTCAGCATCTAGAAAATACTCTAAATTACTGAGTATTCAGCATCTAGAAAATGCCCTGGATTACTAAATATTCAGCATCTTCCTATAGCAAATACTCCACATTACTAAACGTTCACAATCTAGAAAAAACATCCCTGCACTCCTACAATCTGCAGCTGTTAACAAATACCCCAACTTGAGCAATATCGAAGGCACTGTACCCCTCACAGCTCGGCCTAGGCCCAAGGCTGCTGGCCTGGGTCGTTGGTCGACCAAGCTGTTGGACCCCGCTGCCTGCAGGACCACGTAACCACCCCACAGCCTAGCTGGTCTGTTACTCTATGTAAATACTCACCCAAGACCTTCTTAAATGCCTTCGTCGTGTATCCCAAAGTGTTTCTGATGACTGCAGGCAATTTGTCGTATAAAAGTGTTGGTTTGGGACTAGGCCTTCTGGGATTTTCAAAGGGTATATGATAATACACCTCTTCCGTCTGGGTTCGAGAGGGCAGACATTACTAAATCAGTACAACTTTTCAAGCTTGTAAATTGATAAACTAAAAAATTGTCACTGTCACAGATCCAAAAAAAGTAATGATAACTTGAAAATAACTGAAAATATTCATAATAACTACAATACAAAAAACTTGCACTAGCAAGAACATTACAAACAAAAGCAATAATGAATACAATAATTAACACAAAAACAATTATCATGATTAATATCATGGTAATCTTATGAATAGACGATGTGAGAGACTCACAGGGAGTAGCGATTATCACCACAATTGTCAAGATCATTACTACAATTATCAAAAAAATCATTTTAATTATCCCCGAGGCTCCTCGTTAACGCATGACAGAGTTAGAGAAAAGAGAAATGATTACATAAATGTGTGTAAAGAAAAGACAAAGAATATTTAAGACTGTAACCCTTAAGGCATAACGCAGATATATTCATGCGATGCCCACAGCCACAAGCTAACGATGCAGACAAATGCAAAGATAATAATAATAATAATAATAATAATAATAAATAAATAATAATAATAATAATTACTACTCTTATATCGTGCTTTTAATATTTCTTGGACTGAACCGTATATATCCTACAGACAGAAGAACGGGTTGTTCAAAATCTAACTTTAGCTGCCACAACAGATAAGTGAGACTGAAAGAAAAGGACAGTAAAAAGACCACTAAAGATACTTCAGGAAATATCTATCAAAATATCTATATATAATACCCTGGGCCTTGAGACTGTTCAACGCTCTATTTGTACATCAAAAAATTTGTTAAAGTAACAACTATAAGCGAATTTGTTCAATAAATATACAACAGGTACGGATGCATGCACGCCGTTGCCTCAAAACAGCTTGATTAATCTGAGAACAACAGTACAGCTTCCATAATCCAGACAACAGCGAGGTATGGTAACTTCATAATGTAGTTTGCTGACGTTAACAGTCCGCTACAACACATAAAGAAACTATGAAATTATCAATAACTCTAAACATATAATATAAAGATATTTTACGCATAAAAAGTACATAAAAAAGAAAAATTTATAAAAAAAAATGTATATATGTAATTATTCGAGATATGTGTTAAAGATAATTTATAAAAACATGCAGACAAAAACATAAGAGATAGTTTAAAACACAGAAAGATATGAATGTGATATAGAACTCTACCCTCTCCCATCCAATCTCACCATCAAACCGTCACCCCCCATATGTCACAAACCGTCCCCCACCCCATCACTTATCTCAAACAGTTACCCCACCCAGTCTTCCTTCTTCGCTAGTCTCAAACAGTCCTTCCAGCCCGCTCATTCGCCTGTCACAGTCTTAATTCAAGTGATCTGGTTTCCACGTTTCTCGTTCGTCTTCCAGACTCCTAAACTACCCTGAGGCTGGATATTACATGTAGAGTCATCCTCCAGACGCCATTTATTATAATTCCTCCCCAGGCTATTTATATATCCACGACTTTCCCTACACACAGAAAGCACATCACAAAACACACCAAGGAGATACACCTTCAGAATCCCCCGCTGCTGGAGCTGTCACTGTCAAAGTCTCTGGGCCCCCATATACCTGAACTTGGGCTCCCATTACGGGGGGAGCGACCTCATCCCGGCGACAGTAATCGTCGCCCCAAATTGCCGACAATCAGCAGCGCTGGCGATCAAACTGTCCAACGCACGAAGCCCCGTGTCACACATCACCCAACGATCAACACTTGACACAAACCTCTGGTCATATGTTTTTTTTTTCTTTTTTTTTGGGGGGTATAATCATAACCTGAACAACTTTCAATGATGGATGTGTTGGTAGGAAACAAACAGTAATTTTATGGTAGATATTTCATTATGTAACGATGTTTACTTTAAAGGAATTAACGCCTAATTCTGTCCAAGTTTCTGATTTCGATTAACAACAACGAAATCTGTCGTGTAGTTAAGATCTTCGTATGAGCTGTCTTAACTATCCCGACAACAAATCTTGTATTTCAATGGAATGCGAGCGTGCGTGAAATTACTGATTTGTATTGTACTAGAAGGGAGTTTTACACTCGTGTGTGTGTGTGTGTGTGTGTGTGTGTGTGTGTGCTGGGAACCCAATACGCGGCCTCACGAGCTCCGAGGAGCAACAGTTTATTGGATCAGAAGTCATAGAACTCCCCGCCGCCGACCCGACGCGGCACACGGCACAACGCTGCCCTCGCCGATTCCTCTGCTGGGGGAGGAGGGTCCTCATTGCGGCCGCCGATACAGGACATGTCTTGTGGGCCAGAGGGAGCGGTGGGTGGTGGGGAGGAGCCTTCGGCTCTACTGTCCTAGTCACCATCTGTAGTTGTGGGTGGGGAGGTGAATTCTGTTTTACTGTCCTAGTCTCCATCTGTAGTGGTGGGCGGGGAGGTGAATTCTGCTTTACTGTCCTCTCTCCATCTGTAGTGGTGGGTGGGGAGGAGCCCTCGGCTTTACTGTTCTGTCTCCATCTGTAGTGTTGGGTAGGGAGGAGACTTCTGCTTTACTATCCCGTCTCCATCTGTAGTGGTGGGTGGGGAGGAGCCTTCTGCTTCACTGTCCTGTTTCCATCTATTGTGGTGGGTGGGGAGAACCCTTCTGCTTTACTGTCCTAGTCTCCATCTGTAGTGGTGGGTAGGGAAGAGACTTGTGCTTCACTGTCCTGTCTCCATCTGTAGTGGTGGGTGGGGAGGAGCCTTCTGCTTTACTATCCCGTCACCATCTATACATATTAAGAATTCAGGATACCATTACTGTTCTCCAGAAGACCACTTACTCGAAGAAGACCACCAGGTCTTCTGTCGTCTGGCTTTTCCAAGTGTTCCCTTGGCAAATAAGACATCAACTGAAGATCGGTGTCTCAAATGAGCACAGGAAGTCTACTGGACACTCCTGGGTACCTCCGCCTTAAGATATCAACGATCGCAGACGTTAATAAACTGGAAAATATAATTCAAAACAAAAACTAAACCTTCACAGCTGCAAGCTGTCACAATCAACTGAGGGTCTTGGCTCACAGCATAAGAATTTCACTATCAAATAAGTGCAAAGTTTTACACATCGGTAGTTAAAAAAGTCGAGAACAAGATACAGTATGAATTACAAAATGTAAATGAGGAGAGAGACTTTGGCTTTATAATCTCTGATGACCAAGTACTTATCAGTACTCAGAAACAGAAAAAAAAACGAACATAATTCTATGATTAAGAAACTAATCATTGATCTTTCCAATTCACTGGTGCGTCCCCACCTTGAATACTGTATCCAGTTTTGCTCACGAACTTCGTGAAAACAGACAGAGCTGAGAGAACGCGGCAGTGAACTACTAAGGCGATTCCCGGACTGAATAATACATTCAAGGAAAACTGTCGAGACGACTCTAAACTGATTTACCTCAGAGAAGAGAGGGGTTAAGAGGTGATCTGACGAACGTATTCAAGATGCCCAAAGGTTCTTCATGATCTCGATTCAAAGCAGCAATCAGAAGCTGTATTTGTCTGATTATACATGCAGTGTAATTGGATACAAACTCGTGGGGGCAAACGCTATACTTCGAATGAGGCGAAGCAATTTTTCCTCCACAGGTCTGTTACAAGGAAGTCGTTCTTACCAACTGCAGTCGTTGGAAGCAACGCCCTTGTGTAAAAAAGCAGACTTGAAAAAATGCACTTCGCTTCATGCCCACGACTGACATTATTCGGTCCTCTTTTCCTGAACATGGAGGTTCGAGGAATGTCTCCTAGAGCCATATGTCTGTTCTCCTACCCTCAAAACACTGAATAAGTTCCTGATCTCCTCCACAATCTCCAACACCCTCAAGGAGACCCGAGCGGTCTGATGCTGTTTGTATTCCAGTCAACACCCAGAAGCAGTTCCTCCAACAGCCGTCTCTAAGACCCGTCCATCTCTTGCATCATCCGTCTCTAAACGTCTATACTTGCACAGCATTCGTCTCTTGGGCATCCACCAGCATCCGTCTCCGGAACATCCGCCGTCACATCCATCTCTCCAGCCCCCCCCCCCCTTCCTTTCCCAGAAACTCTCTCTCTCTCGAGCAACCACCTCAACAAGCGGCGGCTCCTTGCTTGAGCAAGACGCTGCCTTGTGGCTCGCAGACAAGCATTACGTTTCGCAATAAGGGGAGGGAGAGAGAGAGAGAGAGAGAGAGAGAGAGAGAGAGAGAGAGAGAGAGAGAGAGAACGTCCACAACGACCAATTCAGACTTGGCGCTCCTCCACACGCGAGGCCACACAAGGGACAGCTGACGCCACCTTCAGCGTTTTCCACGTCCCTCCCCCCGAGGCTAGTTCATAAGACGTTCAAATTCTACAAGAGAATCGTGGCTGGTATTCCCAATCCTTTCCTCCGTCTCCAAACGAACCCACGGTAACTCACAGTCCCAAGCCCCTAATCACCAGCCTTCCAATCTCTCTCTCTCTTTCCCTACTAGCTTTGACCCCAGGTCTAAAAAAAATAGCCTCCTCATCACTGACCCTATTTCCTTCAATCCTTCACCTCACATCCTACGCCTCCTTCAGGTCCACGCATCCTCCTGTGCTAATCCTACTCCTCCTCTTGCATACTTCTCCCAAATCCCTTTCAACCACCGGCTAATCCATTCCCCACCCCACTCGACATTTGAATACTGCTCCCCACCCACGGTTTTTCCTCTCCACACCCCAATCTCTCTCTCTCTCTCTCTCCCCTTCACCCAGGGACACCCCTACCCTCCCCAGTGGTCCTTTCAGGGTGCTGCCTCACCCTAGGCTTCTTCTCCCCAGGTCCTCTCCCTTGGGGAGGACCTCTCACCCAAGGCTTCTCCCTCACTGCTCCATTGGAGCCGTCTTTCGTCCTAGGTTTCTCCCCAGGTGTTCCCTTGGGGCGGCCGCTTAACCGAGGCTTCTCCCCAACTAGAATGACCCTCGAAGACGTCTTCAGCAACAACCACAACGTTCTTGCAAACGTTCCAGGCAGGAGGTCTCACACTCGACAAAAGAAACGTTCGCCCCGCCTCCTGCACGGACCACAGTGGTCCACACTCCCGTGGTGGAGGATGAGGAAGCCCTGGGGAATACCCACCTGCCTCCAGGGCGAAGGACAATCACGCCAGGGTGGAGGGAGGACACGCAGAAGGGACCAGACTCAACAGCTGTGCTCCCGAGCAGAGGTGACCAACACGCCCTTCGGAGCGCAAGGAGCACTCAGGTGCTCGCATCAACAAAGACCTCACGTAGTACCTCCAACATACATGAAAGACGATTAAGAAAAATCTGATTCAAATCCACGATTTTCATAAAACAATAATAACAATAAATCCCAACTTCACAAAACAAAACAGTCCATTGGTTTACCATCTCGAACAACGAGCCAAAACTGGAAAAGTGATACCCAGATGTAAATCAACCAGTTTACATATGCACTTCTTAATCGACGAGTGTCCTCGCCTTCTCATCCTTCCTACCTCGGGCCAATACACACACGCACGCACACACACACTAACTGTAAACAACAATGAATCTTCTGTTTTCCCCCGGAGCACCTCTGAGTTCCCCGGGGTTAAGGCCGCTACTTGGGGTGTGTGTGTGTGTGTGTGTGTGTGTGTGCGTGTGAGTGAGAGAAACTAGCACCAAACAACCTCTTACGACTTATTGGTTCGGTTGTGTGTTGAGACGTTTCACTCCCTGTTAGAAACAATTTTCTCTTTTACAATTTTCTATTTCTTTTCGGGCGATTTGGTTTCTCTCGTATTCTTTCTTTTTTTTTTTATCGATGTCTTTTCATTGCCGAAAAATTTATATATATATTTTCTTTCGGTTTTTCAATTTCTTGCGTTAAATGTTTTTTTTTCAAGGGAATTTTTCATGTGTGTGTTTCTGTCCGGCTTGGAGTAGATAAATAATTTTTTTTGTCAATTTTCCACTCAATCCCGCTTTTTTTTATACTAAAATCTAACTACCAATTCGTCAGATTTCTAAAAGAAGAGGTTTGACCAACAAGGTTTCAATTATTCCTCTTCGCCTCTTTTATTTTTTTTGTCAAAATCTCACTTTTCAAAAAAGTTTCTTCGTCTTGTGTTTATTCAGGACATGTGGGAAAACTTTCCTTCTCTCGTGGAGGAAAAAAAAAAAAAAAAGGCAAATATTCTTGCTGCTATTCTGCAAATTCTGGCCACAGTTTCCCGCGGTTTTTTCTTTTTTGGGAGATTTTCGTATTCATGGCCAAAGGTGTATTAGCACGGTCTGGCACCTTACCTTGTATATA
>JAYMFT010208672.1:0-11545 GCA_038088735.1 Panulirus argus | reverse complement strand
GCATATCCTCACTCCCATGTCTTCGATCGATACTATACCTATCATCGATACCATATCTGTCATTTTTATCATGCCTGTAATCTATATCATGCCTATTATCTAAAGCATGCCTAATATCCGTACCATGCATGTCATCTTTACTATATCTGTGATCTGCAGCATACGTGTCACTCTTATCAGGCCTATCATCCATATCATGCCTATCATCCCTATCAGGCCTACCATATATATCATGCATATCATTTATACCATGCCTATCATCTATACCAGTCTTATGTATAGTATTCTATACCATGAATATCATCTTTACTGTGCCTATCATTTATTCGATGTCCATCATCTATATTATGGATGTCATCTTTGTCATGCTTATCATCTATACCATGGATGTCGTCTTTACCACGCCCATTTTCTATACTGTACTTATCATCAGTATCAAGAATACCATCTTTACTATGCGTATCATCTTTCCCATGGATGTCAGCTTTACCATGTTTATCATCTATAACAGGCGGCCTGTCACTTATATATGCTATACCTATCCCCTATAGCAGGCGGATCATATACTATATATCCTGCCTATCATCTGTGCCATTATCATCATCTGTGCCATGGACATGAACTGTATCGTACCTGTCACCTATACCATGACTATCATCTAAGCCAGGCCTATGACCTTTATCATTCCAATTATTTATTTCATTCTTATCATCTATACCATGCCTGTCATCAAATCATACCTATGTTTTATAACGTTCCTATAATCTTTATCTTATCTAACATTAATATCATACGTATCATCTGTATCATGCCATTCATTTATACCATGCATATTATTTGGACCATACTCTATCATGTGTGTCATCTATGCTATGCCTGTTATCCAAACCATGACTAAAACATTTTCGTTGCCTATCGTCTATACTATTTCTTTCATCTATACCTTGCCTGTCATCCAAAACATGACTATAACATATACCATGTCTATCATCTATACCATGTCTGTCATATAAACTTTATCTATATCTATACAATACTTGTCATCTAAGTCGTGCTTACAGTCTATCCCATCTATATCATCTAAACCGTACGTGTCATCTAAATCATGTCTATAATCTATACTCTCCCTGTCACTAAAGTATACCACTCATCTATATCATACCTGTCATCTAAACTATATCTATAATCATTACCATACCTCTCATCTAAATCAGGCCTGTAATCTATACCATACCCGTCTATAATCTATATCATGCCTGTTATCTCCTCTGGTAACAATCTTCGAAAATGGGATTTTCTAACACCGATTAACGTAACCCCAATTATCAACAATACTGTAAATAGGTAAGGATGCAGCCAATGGTAAGGTACTCTTTCCACTTACCTTTTTGGAAAGATGCTGTTAATAAGGATTAATGGAACACTGGTGCTATACGGACGCAGATAAATGATTATAACGACAGTGAAGATAGGCATAATATTTGTTGATGATGATGATGATATTGATGACGGTAATGTTGATGACAGTAAAGATGGACATGAAATTTAGTTCGTGAGACACAGGAATGCAGAGGAATTCATATGAATTCAAACAGGAGCAGACAATGAGTCCCACTGAGGCTGTCTGTGATGATACAAGATATCAGAAACTCATAGATTTGAGCGGCAAAAGTAGACAGACATACAGATGAGTCCTACAGAAAAATCTGCAACCCGTGAGTGTAAATAAGAAGGCGCAAATCATGTTAGTTGTGGACACGAAGCGAAATGTTTATGAAGTCCACACTCATAGGTATCGATAGTACTCCTTTCAACAACTCTAATGGGTAATTCCTCCCATGTTAATAATCCTACTGAAGAAAAAGTATCTCGCTTCATTCAAGGTAGAACGTTTGCCCACGAGTTTGTTTACATTTCTAAGAGTGAAATCACACGAATCATTTCATAAGCAGTTTGTTAGATCAGGATTATCAAAGCCTCTTATATTCTTGAATACCTGTATTTAGATGACAGCTTAACCTTTTTTATGCTAAATAGATTGTTTATTTAGCCGGCTCTCGTAGGATTTGTTTCTCAGTCCGGGAATCATTTTGGTAGCTCGACGCTGTACTGTCTCCATTTTATCCGTCTTCTTTCAGTTAGGGTGACCAAAATTTAAAACACAACATTCAAGAAGGGGACGCACCAAGATACTGTAACGAGTGAAGATTATTTTCCTAATCATGAATTCGAAAGTCCTACCTTTGAGCCCAAGAATCTTGTTCTCCCTTTTTATTGCTTCTGTGCTCTCTTTACTTGGCTTTAGCTCACCATAAATCATTACATCGAAGTCTTTCTCCTCATTTACCTTTTGCAGTTCAATAGATTTCATATTGTCTGGAGCTTACCTTTTTGAATTTACCACCGATATGTAAAACTTTGCACTTATTGATACAAAAATTTCTTTCCTACCTTTGAGCCCAGTCCATCAGTATGTCTATGGCACTTTTGATGCTGCAAATTTTTATTTCATGTGCATATTTATTCTCCACTTTAGTTTCACCTGCGAGTTTTGACATCTTACAATGCAGCCCAATATCAATATACATGTGAAAGAGTACCAGTTCCAAGACTGTGGCAGACCACATGTTCCGTCTAACCATTCTGATGCTTTGTTTAAACCTAGTCAACCAATTTCTCCCACCCAAGTACAGCCCCATCTGTACCATGGGTCTTAACTTTTGCTAGTAACCTTTGATGCGGAACCTTACCGAATGCTTTTTGAAAATCAAGAGATGACATTAGCTGTTTTACTTTAATAATTTTGTGTTTATTTACATCATAAAAAAGATTAAGAAGATTTGTCAAACATTAGCGATTTCGCCGAAAACCATTGCTGACAATCATTATTAATAGGTGCTTCTCTACATGGTTTACGGGGTTGTCTCAAATGATGGTTTTCATAAGTTTTACAACTGACATTACAGTAAGTGGACAGCAACTTCAGGGCAGTGACTATATTATCTTTTTCTGAATATCGGTGTTACAACGGCATACTTCGATTCCTCCAGAAATTCTCCCTTAATTAGTTCCTTATTGAAAAGAGCATTCAAAAGCTTAACTGTCTCATTTTTCGCCTCTTTCACTGTCCTCTGATAAAGGTTTTCTGCCATCGCTTCGTTGTCTTAAACCAAGTTACTGTTTGACTGGGCTATGACCGTCTTGATTCTAACATAGTCATAAACCTTATTAAGGTTTCTTATGCTATTTTGGGCAATATACGCTTGATACTGACGCTTATTTTGTGTAAGTCTCTCAGTATCTCAACGCAGTTACATAATTTACTGTCATGTTGGTTATTGTACTCTTTGAGATCCTTATAAGCTAATTTATTGGAAATCAAGCACCTTTCTGTATCACTAATGATGGTAATGATGATAACGGACAAGAAAATTATGATAATGACGGTGATCTTATTAGCTAGAGCCGACAACGACACCGATGACGATGTCAATATGACGGTTGTAGGGAAGGATCCCACGCTAGGGTTGATGTGTACCTGTTGATGAGGATGAGGTTGAAGGATGACTTGCGCTTGTGACAGTGGCACAGGTGGAAGGCTCCGTAGATAATGGGGTTAACAAGGCTGTTGGACATGCCGAAGAAGAAGATACCAGACAACAGCTCCTTCTCCACCTGGTGATAAAGATGATACATGCATCATTACTGTCTGCTGCTGCTGACGTATGGGTGTTTATTATTACTAATTGTTTCATACAGTTAGAGAATTGTACACTCGTGTTCCATCGTTTTTTAACCTTACATGAATGTACCATGTCTTTACTCCCACGGGCACACACACACACACACACACACACACACACACACAAATAAATACAAACCAGCCTAAGCCAGGTGCCCATTTATCGACAAGCCTCAAAGAGAGGATAAATGCCTGGGTTGGGTGTGGCCCGACTGCCACGCCTAGGACTAAAATCCATGTGCTCATGACCCCGGGCGGTCCTGTGCTTACTCATGGTCAGTAAAGTTAACCACTGCGGCACAGAGACCTGTGTGTGTGTGTGTGTGTGTGTCTGTCTGTCTGTCTGTCTGTCTGTCTGTCTGTCTGTCTGTGTCTGTGTCTGTGTGGGAGAGAACAAACGTCATTACCATTTTCAGAACAGGAGACAGGGGGAAGTGCACCAGTCTTCGGAAAGTATCCCTGACAAGTACACTTTGTACAACATGGACGAGAGAGACGCTACACAGGTGAGAGAGAGTACGAGTTCAGAGATACGGGGGCACGTGCAAACAACTGGACTACGCTGACAAAGTGAGCAACACTGGCCTAGAGGAAAAAGATGTGTGGGTGGGATAGTGTTCCTGGACTGCTAGAAAGCCTGTGGAGTTGTCCACCAAGAGAAGTAGATATAAGAAAGAATATGGAGCTCCTCACAAGCATAGTAAGAGGGGACCGTCTCAGAGGATCGAGAAATACCTAGGTGAAAGAGAAGACAGGAAGAATGCAAGAGGTTCCTTACTCATATCAGGGGTCCCTCAAGGTTCGGCCTTGGGGCCTCTGTCTGGATTCTGCCTAGACAATGCAACACTAACACCGCATCCCCCCCTTTAGCGCCATAAAGAAAATCTGAAAGCTATATTTTCCTATGTGATTTTCTCCCAACTTGTATCAGTTGACTGTTATTTCACGCAGGTCAATTAATGTTATTGAAGGCGCTAGATTGCAGGAAACGGATGCTAATGTTTTCTGAGAAATACAAAATAATATTCCCCCGAGCCACCATGTGAGGCTCTTGAATGTTACTCCTGATGTGGGTAACAACTCGCTAGCAGGAGCAGAGTCATAGTTGAGGGTGACGCTAGAATTCTAAACAAAGTCAGGAGTCTTCAGAACTGTGGAAAACTCAAAAGCTGACCTAGACAGACTCCAGCTGTAGTTTGATTTATGACGAATGAATTTCATCTAATATGAATGTAAGTTAATGAAGATGGAAGAGAGGGAATGCAGCCTTTGAATGTGATTGCCATCTTGCTGGCAGCAAAACAGCTGGAATGGGAATGTAAAACACAGTAGTAAGAAGCTTATTTTTCAAGAGGTCTCATGAGGAAAAGTGTTAGGGAGACAAAGAACTACTGAACGTTGATTTTGCTTGTAGGTAAGCTGACATACAGTTGCTCAGAAAGATACACACAGCATATATTAGACCCAGCAGTAGGATGGCCAGTCCACTTGAAGGGACGCATTGGTCTGCTGGAGAAGGTCCAGAGGAGGACAAGAAATATCCTACTAAAGATTATGGAAAATCAAGCAATAGGAAATGGCTAACAGCCATGGGATTACCCAAGTTCAAAGAAGGAATGAAGGAACATGACGTGATGTTAATCTGCAAGTTTCTGACTACTTAATGGGAAAAAAACGAAGTTCTTTGTTACTGGAGAAGCAAAGCCGACGGCAGGATGTGGCAGGACTTTAAAGTAAACAGAAAAGTAACAAAAAGAATATGAAAAAAAAAATACTTCAGTTGTTACAGCTGTGGAGAAATGGAACACCCTAAAACAAGACACTGTAGATGAAATAAATTTGTTAAGTTTACTGTGTGGTACAAAAGATTTGAGGTTGTGAACCTAGCGATTATCGAACTGCCTCCTCGTATTGGACTGATAGGAAAGAATCACAATTGGGTAATATCCCCCTACTGGACAAATAGGTGATTACACTCTACGTGTGTTTTTGTCTGTGCTGCATCACGTATACTGAATCTCGTCCCTGTCTATCTGTAAGCCTCTCTCTCTCTCTCTCTCTCTCTCTCTCTCTCTCTCTCTCTCTCTCTCTCTCTCTCTCTCTCTCCACTTACCCTCCCACTACCTTAGGATTACTTCACCTATGACCACTTTTCCTCATTGCACCCTCCCTTCCACCTCTCCACCCCTCACCATCATGGCCTGGCACACACGGCCTGCGGGGAAACACGTGGCCATCCACCTACCTCCCCATCTGGCCAGGTCTGGTAAGCTCCTGGTGGAGCGGGAGATTCGGAAACCGAATAACGGTTTCTGAACCTCCCCTCCCTTGACCTACGCTCTAGGGCCGCAACCCTAGTGAACAGGTGTTGTACCGTCATGCCCAGGCGTAGATCTGACGGTGTACAGGGCCTCCGAAGGGCAACGTAACAATACCGTCGGTCCTTGGGCAGGTGTCATCGCTACGTGCCCGACAGCGTGTGTATATGTGTGTGTGTGTGTGCGAGAGAGAGAGAGAGAGGTGGTATAAACCGGACTGACATGGTCGCTCACACTTGCAGAGTTTAGATTATACGTGTGTTCGGCAAGGATGTTTGTGACTCGGTACCTGTTCTCGTCTTCAGCAGTCTTATTATGTGCCTCTCTCACCTGTTGCAGAAACTGCATTACTAGTTCAACCAGTACAGCCTATCCAGTACACCTGGAATTATTAGTAAATGATCTAGTATGTTCCATTCTGCACCACCAGTTCACACCAACTACTGACACCAGTACGCCCCACCCCCATACCACCAGCATGTCTCACCCAGTGTAGCCAATACATTCTACTCAGTAACGCCAGTACCGTCCCACTCAGTACCACCAGTAAGTGTCCCCCCCCCACCCCACCCCTCCCAGTATCACCAGTACGTCCAACCACCACAAGACGGCCCCTCTACGAGCGGATCTACGCTGCCGTAGGTGTGCATCATCCGCAAGTTGTTTACGTGTCTGAACGCCGCCATCTGCCTTCGCCCGAACGATTCCCAGCAAAGGATGACGCGTCAGTACTTCCTGTGTACACTGAGCGGGACTGCTGCCATGCCTTCTGCTTACGAGGACTGCCTCTGAAAGTACGAACAGGGAAAATTGTCTCACAGTATAAATGATGAAAAAATGAATCACCCTGAATGTACGTGCAGTAATTCGATCTACAATGCTGCAAGATCCTTCGAAGTCGAGAATGTACAGCGCATCATCTGGCAACATTAGCCTTCAAACGGAGAGAGAGATAACAGCCATTATGTAACAGACTACCCTGCTTACTCTCTCTCTCTCTCTCTCTCCAAAATTTCAGTGTGTTTGTATATTGCTAGTTCGCCGTCGCTAGAGTGTAGCAAAACACTTTGTCTGAGACACGGAACACTACCTGCTTATCCATACTTCCTTTTTGCACATAGCAAAGCATACATATACATTAGTAACACACACACGCGCGCGCGCGCACACACACACACACACACACACAAACATCAATACCTAGTTTCTACCCATCTCTTTATCGAAAACTCCTCACAACTTTCGTCTCGCCTTTGACGGTTCTGTAATTCCACCTCTTGACTCAATGAACATACTTGGTATTAGTGTAGCATCCACTCTTTCTTGGAAACCCCACATTATGGGAATAACTAAGTCTGCCTCTAAGAAACTGGGTGTCCTGTTTAGATGGAACTTTTTCTCTTCTGAACAGTTGCTTCGTTTATACAGTGGATTGATTCGTCCTTGTATGGAGCACTGCTCTCACATATTGGGGTGGTTCTAGCTCTGTGTCCTTATTTGACAGAGTTAAGTCGAAAACGGTCAGACTTATGAACTGTCCCAGGCTAACTTCCAAACTTGACCCCTTTGCCTTACGTCGCAATGTTGTTTCACTTTTCCTCTTCTATAGGTATTACTTTGGCTTTAGCTCCCGAGAACTAGACCACGCAATACTCGGCAAGTTTCTGCGTCACATGATTATTGTGTGGCTATCCCGCAACTCTAAGGTGTGCCGTTTTGATAACTGCTCCTTTCCCTACATGTCGAAGCTTTAGAAGTCTCTACCTTCTCATGTCTTTCCCAATAACTATGACCTGGCACATTTCAAAAAACAGGTCTTTCACTTTCGCAAAAATTCGTAAATACTTTCCCTGTCTTTTTTTCGTTTCTTGATTTTCTCTATATTTCAGTCAGGGCCCGGCCTTGATGTGGGCTTTTGTCCGTGACTGGAGTCTTCAACACAAGAAAAAAAGAATTGCCCAAACTGTTTTAGCACACCCTCTTCAACTCTCTCAGTCACACTCTAACATCGTGATTCTTCACTCGAGCAACCCTCGACACACCACATATTACCAGACAATTGATCTCCAACAAATCCACCCTCTTCCGTTTTTTCGCATTCAGGAGTCAAGACTTACACTGGGGAAATACTAAGGTACCATTACTGCCTTGTGGGCCGCTACAGGTGAGGGACTAAGATATAGAGATGGCCCCTCGGAAGCGCACAGCCCGACGACGTTCGCTGTGGAAATCTGGAAGCCCAGCGTCGATGGTTTTGTTAATGATCGTGTTACGATGTCTAATTTGAAAGCTTTGGTGAAATCACCGAAGGTGAGACCCACAGAGGCCATGCGTCTGTCTAGGATGCGATGGATAGATTATTCTATAAGGATGACGAGGTAGTGGAACGTAGAGGATGTCTTCATACTATCAAACTGCTGACTGTCTACGGAACTTGCGATATTTCTGTAAGTCCACTTAGATACAAACTGTTCACTGCGTAATATGTGCAGTAATCTGATGATGAGGATGAGGATGATGGCATTGGGTTGTAATTCAATGAGATAACGGGCATGGTGACTTCAGCATGAGAAACGTGTGATGTCCGTCAATTAGTGGGGAATTTTGGATGATGGAAGGAAGGATTTATGAGGGAGTAAAGGGGTTTGGTTGGCCTTCCCAGGAGAGATTTCTGTGTTCAGTTTCATCGATAAGTCACTGGGTGTAGTTGTGCACATTACCTTGAGGTTCTGTAACTGTCTGGCAACTCAAAATACTTGTTCTGACTCAGGGACTCTTGGCCTGGTAAGCTGGCTGCCAGGATGGGGAAATCTTTGGCAGATGGTGTTGAAGTGATCGTAAATAACATGAGCAGTTTCTTCACTGGTGATATAACTGACGCAGAGAGAGGAGAGAGAGTGTGTCTCCTTGTTCAGATCGATCTTCCCATTCATTCTAACGTAACACCTTTTGATGTCGGACCGTTTTAGTCGTTGTGGTTTGATTGACCACTATGTAGCATTTCCTTGCAGAGCGTATATCGGGAATCACTTTTTTTCGGAGGGCCATGTACAGGTTTGTGGTGTTGAGGTAGAACGGTAGGTCCCGTTGCTGCGGGGTTCACGTAATGCAAGGCGTGGCGGCTGCTTGTAGTCTTAATAATTTGTTGGATAAGAACCATAGGTGGGCTTCAGTGATGTGGCTCAACAATAATGATGGTGATAATCATAATAATGATAACGATTTATAATGATAATAGTAATAGTAGTTGTAATAATAATGATAATAATAGTAATAATAATAATGATAATTATAATGATAGAAATATTTTTTTACTTGATCAACGTTTCCCGTGTTCACAAGGTAGCGCCTTGAACAGACAAAGAAAGGCCGCATGTCAAATGCACTGAAACCACAGCCCCCTATCCACAACCAGGCCCCATACACCTTTCCATGGTTTCCCCTGGCCGCTTCACGTACTCTTGTTCCAAATCACTGTATCTAGTGCGCGCCTTTCACCCTCCTGCATGTTCAGGCCCCGATCACTCAAAATCTTTCTGACTCAATCCTTCCTTCTCCTATTTGTTCTCCATATTTTTCTTGTTCCCACCACTTTTGACACATATATCCTCTCTGACAACATCTCAATCATTCTTTCCGAATGTCCAAACAAATTCAGCACCCCTTTTCAGCTTTCTCAACCACATTCTATTACCACGCATCTCACTTACTCTTTTATTACTCGATCAAACTCTTTCACCCACCCTTAGACTAACTTCCGCTTCCATGGTTCCATTTACTGCCAACTCCACTCCCAGGTATCTAAAACATTTCAGTTCCAGATTTTCTCCACTCATAATCACACCCCAACAAACCTGTCCCTCTATTTGATAAACCTAATAACCTTGCTTTTTTCACATCTACTCTCAGCTTCTTCCTTTCGCACGCTGTTCCAAACTTTGTTACCAACTTCTGCAGTAAATCACTCGAATGTGCCACCACTGCTGTGTCATCAGCAAACAACAATTACACTCACCCCCGCCCCCTCCCCCTCATCCCCTACAGACTGCATACTCGCCCCTTTCTCCATGACATCCATCCATAAATAAATTAAACATCCATGGTGACATTGCACACCCCTACCGCAGACCAATCTTCACTTCGAACTACTCCCTCTCCTCTCTCCTATTTTGATAAAAATTTAGTGCTTCTAGCACCTTTCCTACCACACTAAATATTCTTAAGACCTTCCTCAAGGTATCTCAATGAACCCCAGGTCCACAAATGCCGTATACAAATTCTTTTGTTTCTCCAGGCATTTCTTACACACATTATTAAACGCCAGTGCCTGATCCACACATCCTTCATCACGCCTGAAACCACACTGTTCCTCCCCAGTCTGGAGCTCTGTACAAGCCTTCACCCTCTCAATTACTACTGTCTTATACAACTTACAAGGCACACTTAACAAACTTTTCTATCTTTGTTGTTTGAACATTGTCCTTTGTTCTCTTTGCTTTTATACAATAATACTGCACATGAATTCAGCCAATCCGCAGGCACCTCGCCTTGATCTATACATATGCTGAAAATCATAACTGACCAATCAACAACGCAGTCATCCCGTATCTCAAGGAATTCAACTGCGATACCATTCACACCAACCGCCTTGCCACATTACATCTTACACAAGGCTTTCACCACCTCTTCTTTTCGCCAAATCACTCTCCATGGCTCTCTCACTTCGCATACCACGCCGACCCAAACACCCTACATATGCCACCTTATCATCAAGCACTCGATCTCCTCAGTTCTTCACTACTGTTACTACTTCCCCATTTGCCCCCTGCACCAACGTTCCTATTTGTTCACATGTCTTTGGCATATCTTCAACGTCCTCACAAAGCATTTAATTCTCCCTAAAGTTGATTGATATTCGCTCACCCCAATCCTCATTTACCCCGTTTTTCAACTGCACCTTCTTCTTGCCTTCCTGCCGCTTTCTCTTATACATCTCTTAATCATTTGTACTCCTTCATTGTAAGTACCGGCCATATACCTCTCTTTTCTATTTCACTAGGAACTTTTGATTTGATTTGTGCCGGGAACCCCGACAAGTTTATTGTGCACCCCTTACTCATCCTGTAAGCGGTAGCGCAAAAGGATTGCAGGGGTCACAGAGGGTCTTAGTCAGACCCCAGTGGATTGATGTTACATGCATTACATAGTTACATAGTTTCATATGGTATGTTCTACCTACTAGATGCAAAAAGTGGATACAAACTTAAAATTGCAGGTATTTTGTTATCAACAATAAGGTGTTGTGACATTTCTTGCAGGGTTTGTTTAGATCTGTCCCAAAACGGCTCTATTTTTTCACATTCTAAGATATAGTGTTCTAGATTGTGTCCAAAATCTTTGACCAAACTCTTTACAATTTACACGATTAACATCTCCAGATAGGCCAAAGCGCCAGTAGTACCTATAGCCTAGCCTTAATCTAGCA
>JAYMFT010208661.1:0-11545 GCA_038088735.1 Panulirus argus | reverse complement strand
GTGTGTGTGTGTGTGTGTGTGTGTGTGTGTGTCTGTGTCTGTGTGTTTGTGTGTGGACTGTTCCTGAGACCAGAGGTAATACCGCCGGTGAAAGTGAAAGTCGCCCTTGGTAGGACAGTATCACTTCTTGACATAATTTGTTATATTTCCGACGTGGGGAGAGAGGTTACTTTATTATTGTAATGAACATTAGACAAGGTAAAGAATCTAGCATATCTTACTGCAACTGTTGATCTTACTTATATTCTGTAATAACTGACTACAACATGACACTTCATGAAAATATCTAGAATTTTGAGTTCCCGTACAGACTCAACCCAGCTGTTCATCTGACAAATTACAGTTACACAAGGAACGCAGCGTTATCCGTCAGAAAGACACATAAGAACTTCAAGGCTTCATCCTGACCATCCCACGAACATGACAAACACTTTATGACAACATTCAGGAACCACAACCACCTACCTTCTCTTAAACAACATGATACATAAATACATAATTAATAGAAAATCAAAGAAAAATATCGATGTCACAAATAGGACGCAATGACCCTACAGTGACCATTAAGCCGTAGATGAGGAATACGTTGTCGAAAGAAATAACTAAATACAACATTCCTAAGAATCTTTGGCAAATTTTGACGTCAGACATGTCAGCAGTAAACGGTGCAACTTCAGAAACTTTACAGATGATGATTCAATTTCAAGATCTGCCAATGTCTGACGCTCACTAGAATATAATCAACGACACACACCAACATGATATTTTAGGCTCAGGTCGCCATTTGTAGATCCTACATCGAAGCCTTGTCTCCAATTCCTCGTCTGGCTAAAAAGTCGGTAATTCCGAAAACGAGACCGATTCATGTGCAATCAGACCCAACCAGAATATGTAAGCGTTTCAGGTGTATTCAGAGCTTGACCTCCATCTTCAGCAGTAGATAACCTTCATCATAAGGAACTGGCCATCACCAAAGCCAAGTTATGATCAGAAACCATTAGCTTAAGGGCGTCCCAAAGTCCAAGGAACAGAGTCCTTTTATATAGTGACTTGAGGGGCGTAATGGGAAGAGTCCTGGAAGAGAGAGAAAGAGAATACTTATAAAGAGATTTTATACAAAAGCCAGAGCCAGGGTTAGCACGAGAGAGAGAGAGAGAGAGAGAGAGAGAGAGAGAGAGAGAGAGAGTACAAACAACATAAAACCTGTAAAGAGGTTACCTGCTGAAGGAATTGGGAATGTACCTATCTGTATTGATCTAATGATAACTTACCGACTGGATTTTAATAATTTACCTTGTTCTTGGATGATCAAGAATTTTGATATTTTTGGCATCAGCAACAGGTTATTCCAGTGTTTAGTGGACCCTGCTTGCCAAGAAATATTTTCCTTTGTCGATGTGATGCCTTTCTTTTAAGTTCTAATGCTTAGCTTCCGGTTAATGGATACGGTATCAATGAAAATGGTATTAACATCGGTATTATCAAAATATTCAAGTCACCTAAAAATTGATATGAAGTAACTTCTGAACCTTTGCTTCTGTAAAGAAAATGGTTATGTTCCTTGTAATCTTTCCACACAGCTCAGCTAATCCTAGAGTTAATCTTGTTATCATTTACAGGACTCGTCTTTCTTTTTTTTAGCCCATGTTTTCACTTTTGGTAAACTCGATTTCAGAACTCTAGGAAATACTACTCTTAGTGGTGAGTTATTTAGGGCAATATGGTGTTCCATGTTTTATAATGAGATTCTTTTAATATGCATCCAAGTACTTTGTTTCTTTTTTTAACAGGATTTTTCTTTAGTATATTTCAGATCCTTTCTAATAACAACTCCAAGATCCTTTTCCTCTTGTACCTCTATAAACCCTCTTCCAAATATCCTGCATACGTATTCGTTTTCATCTTATCGACGAATGCACTGCTTAACATCTTGCTAGTCGGAGTTTTAATGCCTCTTATCGGACCCAATTGACCATCATTTGTCTGGGTAATTATGGAGGTACACAAACTTACTAAATTCGATATACGGTAGGATCAACGTATTTTCAGCGATTCAGATGTTTTACTGAACTGAAGCTGCCAGTACAGGCTTTTGGAGCTATATCGTAATGTATGCCAGTCGAGAGCAAAGAGTGTTTGAACGGTAACGTCAATGGCATTTAATTCTCTTGTTCTGAAAGTTGTCAATACCGAATACGTCATCATTACCGTGAACTCCACAGTATCTATGGCGCATTCAACAAAATCAAGGTCATCCAACATTAACACTGTTTGGTCTTTGAAGCATCACTTTCTTATTCTGAACAGTTGTTTCCATATTCTAGCTGATATAAGACGTGGCTTTGCTCCAAATGTAATAAAGACGAAATAGTTCCCCTTGATATGGTTGCCTTATAATTTCAGATGTAGAAGGAGTAAAGTCTCTGTCTGCAGGCTTTCAGTTTCTCCAGTGAAGGAAATTGCTCTAATAATTCAGGACTTAACGAGAAAGGATTATACGTAAACATACTGTGTGTTGCTGTTAATGTCAAATTTTAGTATAAGGAAGAACAGGGGAGCCAGTGCAGTGCCCCAATGCACAGAACTTTTGCCAGTAGATGCAGTGGGTTTCGTGCGGCCAACTATTATTACTTTCCAGAACCTTTTAAAAAATAATATAATTTTAACAGAACACCAATTTGCCTTTCTTTCCCTTCAGCAGTAAATCACCATGTAATAGCATTTGTTAAAGGTCATAGAAAAGTGAGTATATAATTACAGTATTCTTTAATCTTTCCCATACAGGTTTGTGATTCACTCATAACGGTCAACTGTATGTGATATGCAAGATCCTCAACTCTAAATCCATACTCTCCCAGGCTATGTACCTAACTGGTTCCGATACACTGTATCGCTAATCACTCGAAAACCTTAACATATGTAATATCACTGCAACTGACCTGTAGTTTTTGGGGATCATTTTATCCATCCTCTCTATTGAGAAGCAATATTAACAGTTTTCAAAATGTCTGGTACACTATTAGTGTCAAGCTTACTTCAAACAGTGGTGAATGCTTTCGCCATTTCTAATTATTTCCAAAAACAAGACAAAGCTCCAGGAATCTGGAGCTGAGTGCATGGTCATGCTGGCAATAAGTTCCTCGAAATCGCATGGAATAAAATATTTCTCTGATGGATACTGCCGCTGCGAGAGTACGGTACCGTCTGAAAGGAATTCTGCTGGATCGCCAGTTTTGACGGCGTGTATTGATTGACAATACGTATACAGGGCCGTAGTTGTTTCTCAATATCTAGCACACCTCTTAATCCATCATCCGTGTGTGATGTTTCCTCCGATGTGCTCGGAAGATTGTATTAATCTTGGCAACGAACAGGTAATATCTACGGTTCTTTAGTACTTCTCACACATTTGTTTCTAAGGCATCTACTAATTAAGGTAAGATGTTTGCAGCGTTATGGTCTCTGGTTGAAAATTTCTGTATTTATTCAGTGCTGTTTCCCTCGTGAGAGCTGTCCGACACTACCCAAGATTTGCAACTCATTTCTTTCGCCTAAAGGCTTAACATTATCAATGCTTTCTTTCTTTCTTCTTTTATCTGGAATTTGTTTAGTTTGGAAAGTCTTAGCCTTTACGAGCTTCTGTGCGTTGGTTTGGGGACATGATGTTGTCCCAGGTAATGACTAACAGTTCTTTGTTAACCACTGCAGAGTTAATGAGACTGGTGGAGGTTGAATCTGGTGATCGTTCCCTTTACGACAGTCAGTGCAGGAAGCAAGTTTACTGCCATCCCAGATCGTCTGCAACTCTGTCATGAAGTGATACGAGGATGACGTGCTGCCGACAGTGAGATCGGGAATCGACTCTTCCCTGCGAGTGAGCAGAGGGACCATGTTATTCCCACTCGTCCTGTTTCTACTGACAAAAACCATTCCCAACTTCTCTCTTGTGATCGTTCATCGACACAACTACCGGAACATTTGTCAACAACCAAAAGATTCCCGTTAATTTCTACTTCAGATGTGGTATATTGAAGTCTCCTTAAAAATTACACTCGCACTGGGATTTCCCAAACTGTACGTTCCAAAATTCCCTAATTGCTCTGTTCATTTGAATTGCCTGCATCTGGTGGTAAACACATCAGGACAATGATGTTTTGTAAGTTTTCAGTTTTACGGGGGAGTAATTCCGCACCGTAGTCTGAGGACCTTGATTACCATGAACACGACAGTTTTGATCATTCGGTAAGACTGTACGACCTTTGAGCACGACGGTACGATCCTTGGGTACAACTGGGCTGGCCTTGGACGTGACACTAAAGGAACACATTAAAGTTAGGCTCATCATTCCCATGGGTCATACCGTTGTGCTCAAGGGTAGTAGTGTACAGTTCTCAAGGGTCGTGTAGGAGAGGCAAAGAGTTCAAAAAAGCAATGCGCTTAAGTCTTACGAAAAAATCTAACTCCATCACCTGCTCTGTGTTCTTTTAGACCTGAGGAGAATGTATCTCGCGGTACCTATCCTATTTCACCATCACTCTAGACCTCTGCAGGAGCCACTATTAGTACGCTCTTTGTCAACGGAAGTTTGTTAATAGCGATTGTTCTAAGTCCCTGGATGCTGGAGACAAAGAAAGGATGTTTCACAGTGTCTGGGAGGGGAGGCTGTTGATGCGAGGACAGTATTCGTATCTTCCTGGTCTACAACTATACTGATGTTGCCTCTCTGGCGAATCAGGACCTGGGATTGTTCTGTTGAACAGCCATCTTATAACTTTACCTTACTTTATCTTACGAAGTAAGTTACAGCTATTGAAAAAAAAAATATTTTACCTTACATAATCCAGCAGACTGGACAGACTAATTTAATTACTAGTTCATGACAAATATTATAATATGAATGCCACAGAAATCATCTGGTGCGGATACATCCATGAATACCGTTAGGATGAAATAATGTGTGTGTGTGTGTGTGTGTGTGTGTGTTCAAATGAGGATCAAAAGTGTACGTATGCGCCAGTGTTACGACTGTTGCTAAAACTCGTACTGAAGACAAATCAGTAAATGAGTCATGTCATCACTCTGCCACTGCTTCCTTCCACCCAGTTTCCCTTTGATATAAAAGAAAAACATGACACAAAGTCCAAAATCGCAAAAGACAGACTAAAACAAATACCCTTTTGTATTCTTAGGATCAAGACCTTGTGTCTATTTACAACTAGGATCATCGGGACTCTCTACACCCTGGATACCCTAGTCATCACTGGGACACTCTAAACTCTTGACAATAATGAGCTATAGATGGTCTAGTGGACTCTGCTTCCCAAGGTCATGTAACGGCTGAGTCTGACCAGCAGGGGTAAGATGGATCAGGTCATATGTTGCAGCAAGTCATGACACCATAACTGTCACGTATGAAGTTGTCCCGCTTCAGTCATCCGGTTCTCTCTGAACTACATCCAATAATGGCGGGTTTATCAAATTGCCAATATTCGCTAGAAGCGGATTCAAAAGTCTCTTTCTTTCTCGCGTCTCTGTTCAACGTCAACTAGATCGTCCTCATCCTATTACAACAGCTGAGGCATCTGACTAAATAGATGGGTGCACTGAAGAACCATCGTACTTGTTTTACCTCGATACTCTTACTTGTGTTAAATGGATTATTAAGGAAAACTTCTCGTTTCAAGCCACATCCACTTGACAGTCAAATATACCTACCCCTCTCTCCATACACCAGTGTCAGAGTAATGAATCAAGACATACAGCGCCAATCACAGCGATACATGAAAGGTTCATCCCCCTCATGTGACAGGCAGGTTAACTTCTGGAGCAAAGCGGAACGACCCTTGGGCTCACATTATGTTACAATCCTTGGCCTGGCCTTTGATTTGACCTTAGAGGATTAGGCCAATGGTCGCGCCATCATACCTAGCGGTCGTATCGCTGTGCTCAAAGTCTCACCCTCGATTTCAAGGTTAAAGTTTTAAGGGGGATTCCTCGATCAGTGCAACTCCCACTCCCGACTCGCCTTAAGTTTCACCAACTTACCCCGTCATTAGTAGAAAAACCATTAATCATTTTTCTTCTCTCAAAGGCAACCCTTGATCACCGTCTACCGATGATCAACAAATAAACTACTAACGAGTGAGGTTTGACCACTCCACCACAAAACGGCACAACGGGTTCTGGCTCTCGGGGGTAACGGCTGCTTCCCCCAAATAAATTTCGTTTGCTGTAGTGTCAGATCAGATACACTTTAGTTAACGATAAAGCAATTATCTTCCCAGTTGAGCACAGCAAACCGGCCCTTTGTTGTCTGTGCTATAATTGCTTTCTGTAAATAGTAACCCAAAATTCTGGAGATAAAGCCTGGATAATTACGGCTAAAGTAAATTAACTCGTCCAGAACACAATGCGCTGGGCTCCTGCCATCCCTTTTATATATCATCGTCTGTAGCGAGCTGCCAAAAGCCACAGTAATTGTTGCTTCAAACGGACGAGATGCACAGATAATTAAATTTCCTGACTTCTTAAAAATACGCAGCAGCGTTCCTTCCCGAGGCTTCCGGTCTGCCCGCCACACCGAGGCTTTTCATTATTACGATGAAAATGTGTTAATATCCATCATGGTGGTTCTTCCTGCGAGGAGTGTAGGCTGAGGCAGCAGCAGCAGCAGCAGCAGGAGGCAAGAGAGCCACGTGAAAAATTACTTAAGTTACTGGCCGGTGTCCCGCGCAGCGTTACACCTTTTTCCCAAGTTACAATTTTTTGACGTAAGTCTGGAGGACCAACGCCCTGACCACTGGCGCCCCACCTTCCCCAGCAGGGGGAGCACGTCCAGCGTGTGAGTCCCTGCCCCTTTCCAGCCCTGGCTACCCACCCTCAGTACCAGAGTCGTCTACTTACCTGCTACATCCCTTCCTGTAGTTCATCCTCCCTCCTGCCGATGTATGTTTCACCTACCCAACAAAGGCTGCACAGTCTGCTGTACCTGGCAGCCTTTACAGCGAGGGCACCACAACCTGCAGTACCTGGGACACGAGTCTGGCTGCCGCTTTTAACCTTCCCAGAGTTTTTCTTTCATGTCTCGCGTTATTACTCCCGCCGATGGGACGGGCCAGACGCACCACACCAACAAAGAGCGGCGCTCTGACCTCTAATACACTGGCAATAACGTCCTTTTAAATCCCTCAGTACGACGGTATGGCACTTAAGCACGATGTTACGAACAATGGGTATGATGACTTGGCTTATGACCTGACCCTCAAGGATGAGGTCAAAGGCCAGGCCATGGTACTCAGGGGTCTTCCAGTTATGATTAGAGCTTGTACTGTCGTGCTCAAGGATCGTACCGTCGTACTGAAGGGTCTTACCGTCGAGCTCAAGGATCGTACTGTTGTGCTCAGAGATCGTACCGAGGTGTTCAAGGGGTTAATAACGAGAATAATTGGCGAACGAGTTATAAATACGAGGTCAAAGAAAGCGTGATGGAGGCAGCCATTACGTGGACACGAGAGACGGGCATCCATCAGAGTGGGTTGTGGTGGCTGGTCATCACAACTGGGGTATATTTATGTCGGAACTGTAACCTTATTGAGCGGGAGAGACTGGACGTCTGAACTGTGACCTTATGAAATGGATGAGACTAAACTATAATAACAGAGCTGAGTGTCCTCATAACTCTTTCATAAAACGATATCACCAATATAAGAGAGGAACACCAGTCTCTCAGTAATAGTCAGAATACCGGACCACGAAACTCGTGGAGAACGATGGCCATTACATTGTGAATTACTGCCTCCTGCTGTTTGTGTGGCTTTATATACTGAAGCTACTCTAGTAACGGGAGCAGCGTGCGGATACAAAATAATATATATATATATATATATATATATATATATATATATATATATATATATATATGATCAAACTAGTCAGTGACGATAGTTATGAAGGTGAAATCGCAATTCGATAGAAGTTCCGATGATTTTATTTAACGGGTAATTTTTCTATGCATGCACCACTACATGCTTCATGGTGGCAATTCGCCTCACGAGATGCAAACAATTCATACATTTTTGTAAATCCCACCACCACCAAAATTCCGTCTCTTCTGTGTCATTCTCGACTGCACACTGTACGTAATCGAGAAACCTTTCCGTGGTTTTCCCTGGACACTTTACATGCCCTAGTTCAGCCCACTAACAGGACGACGTGCCCTGTATGGATGGCGTATGGATGCGAGACATGGACTATAGATAAAAATGTAAGAAAGAGGGTAAAAGTGCTGACCTGGACCACTACAATATGAGAGGAAGGTTGATAGAGTAATTAGTGATAGGGAATGGGTGAAGTATGGTAATAAGAAGAGTATGGTTAAGAGAACTGATGAGAGTGTAATAGAGAGGGTTTGAATATATGAGGAGATTGACTGAGAAGAGACTGACAAAGAGGATATATGTGTCAGATATTGAAGGGAAAAGCAAAAGGAGAAGACCGAACTGGAGATGGAAGGATGGAATGAAAAAGACCTGAACTTGCAGAAGGGTGAAAGGCATGCACGGGATAGAGTGACTTGGAGCGATATGGTGTAAATGGGTCGCCCTGCTGTCAGTGGACTGAAGCAGGGCGTATGAACCAGCCAGGGGAAAACCTCATAAAGGTCTGAAGAGCCTCACTGCGGATAGGGAGCTGTAGTTTTGGTGCATTACATATGACAGCTAAAGAATGGATGCCAGCAATGACGCCCTTTTTCTGTCTTTTCCTGGCGCTATCTGTATGATCCGTCATTGCCTCATGGTGGATCAGTTGAAAAACGCAAGGCTGTACGGACGCTCGTCACATTCGAAAGTGAGTCTATTACCTTTCGTGGTCAGGGAAGTAGCATTTGCTCTGTAGAAAAACAGTTTTACTTAGGCCATCTGGACCGCCTCGTCACTAAGTAATTTCTTCACCCGTCAATATCTTTCTATAACCCATACTTTACGGTGAGCCACATCAATAAATCTGAGATGATCTTACCGCTCCTGACCAAGAGAATTTTGACATATCGACTTTAAGTTCCCGGCCAGATCCGGACAACGCACAGATACATAAGCATTATAATCTCACAGGAAAGGAGACGAAAACGAACAGCTCCAAGCTTGCGACTTTATTTCAAGTCATCTTCAGGGCAACTGACAAATCTTAGGGAAGCAGTAGCTTCACTAAAATTTGTCAGTTGCCCTGAAGATGACTTGAGAAAGTCGAAAGCTTGGAGCTGCTCGTTTTCGTCTCCTTTCCTGTGAGATTATACTACATATGTATTTCACGTGTGCATTGTGGATCATCGTACAAACAGATAAATAAATACGTACAAAGACATTTGAATATTAGATTTAAAAGACTATTTGTCTAACACTACAAGACAAAGTATTTCTGTGATGGTATGGGTGAAGGGTTAATTGGTGGGACTAGGTGGAGGCAGAACAGAACGTACAGGACACACCGGTGGGTGACTGATGGACCCGGTGGGCCCAGAGGATCCTCGTGTGTATTAATGGCAGTAAGTACAGTGTGCATTTGGGACATGACAAAATATATGGATGTTGACGGTGATGTAATACAAATGAAGGTCTTACATGTCTTGCATACTTACACGTAAGACATGCAAGATAAGGAAAGTAATTACACTGACAATGATGAAAAAAAATCTATTAGGGTACATCAGAAAAAGATTCATTCGCTGATAGCTCTATACAAAAGATACATGCTTTGCAAATCAAATGCAAATGCAAACAAACTGTGTACGTTAACATGGGCACAAATGATGGAGATATACAGTATATAGAGGTCTGAAAGGTCTTGGGTACATCATAGCTTACAGGACACAATATGTTACCGGTCGTCACTTGCGGAAAATTAAGTAGATTACTACATTAACGTTGATGATGTATACAAAGCTCAGAGCATGGCAAAATTTGGAAAGAATGCCAGAATGTCTTTATGAATATTACTGTCCAAAAATGGTTTCATTGTTGCCGAAACATTAGGCCCCGAGATCTGAAATCACAGAGTTTAGGAAAGTCGCTTCCTTTACTTTCCATGCTGACGTTTCTTAAACCTAAAATGATAACAGTGTTTATTACTATAGGTATTTGGACTTTCAGCAGCTCTTAAGAAGTTTATTTCCTGTTAACCAAACGTGGTGTAATCAGCGCAGATTACGCTTATATTTAGACCGAGTCTGATATAAGGGCCTGGGAGCAGACATATTTAGCCAGATTATCAACAAGGTTTGTGGTGCTTATGTCCAAAATGTGAAGACATCCTTAGGAACTGTATATGTAGGACACTTACAGCCTTCAGTAAACAGAGAATGAATGATGGAAGGAATAGTTTCCTGTAGTGCGCTCTCTCCATAGTGTTGCAGCTCATGCTGTACTACAAATATATATATATGTATATATATATATATATATATATATATATATATATATATATATATATATATATTGACTGCATAGTAAACAAACTCACACATTAATGTTATAAGTGAAAACTTAATGCAGTTTTTAGTTTGCTAAAGACGAACCGATTCTGCTTAATATCAGTTTGACTCTTTTTCCATCTCCTATTAAGTAGTAAGCGGAATAAAGGCAGTAACTCTATATTTCCTGTTGTCTGAGCGTGAAAGGATGGTGGTTATAATGAACTATCAAAATTAACAGATATGCTTCCTACATATTTAACAGACATATTTTTTCCATGGTAGGAGCACTATTGAGAAACAGAATCTTCGCCCATTTCTGCATGTCATACCTAAACGTGAGTTTTTGGTCATAAAAAACATGTAGGACACAATAGTGTGCCAGGAATAATACAGTTAAAATGTGCTTATATTGTGAAATGAAGGCCGTCTGGCATATCCTCCACGCAAAGTGTGTGACTGCTACATATAGCTGAACTTACATATGTAGTGGGAATTCATTATGGATATGCTAGTCCGTCGCTCCTGTGTTTGCTGTGATCACTGGAATGTATAACTCAATGAATTTATTGTTTTTGATGATAATAATTATATTTACTGACAACTATATGAAACAACTACCTCTTTCCTGACCATCTTTACCTGACTTTTAGAAAACGACGTAACGACCCTTGAGGATGATGGCACGACCCTTACATATGATGGCCTTAAAAGTACCGAAAAAGCCCAGACCCTCATACCCCAGGGTCGTAACGGTGTACTCAAGAGTTCTTTCTTACTTAAGGACTTAATAAAACATTCCTCACCGGTTCTGAGACATGGAGCCAAACTTACGAGTCTGCAGTTCGTCCTAGGGCGTAGGGCTGCTTCACACTCACCTGTGGACACAGTAAAGTTCGTCAGACACAAGACGCTAATTTGAAAAGACATCATGTTAAAAATCCAACGTACAACACTGATAAGGCTCTCTCTCTCTCTCTCTCTCTCTCTCTCTCTCTCTCTCTCTCTCTCACTCACTTACTCTCTATTTATCTGTATATCTATCTATCTATCTATCTATCTATCTATATCTATATATAT
>JAYMFT010208650.1:0-11545 GCA_038088735.1 Panulirus argus | reverse complement strand
TGCATGCGGGGGGATGGGGTATTTTTTTTTTTCGTCTGTTTCCTGGCGCTACCTCGCTGACGCGGGAAACAGCGATCATGTATAATAAAAAAAATAAATAAAAATATATATATATATATATACTAACCATTTTCTCTGTAATTTTCTTTATATAGCATGCATGTGTATAATCACGCATGACCTGCATCTGGAGACAAGTACCGGAACAAGAAATACACCGAATTAGACTGAAAGCAAATCAAAGGCATACAACCCCGAGAACCCATTTATGGACTCCCTCCCTCTCCCTGAAGAGCTTTCCGTCTGTAGATCCAGGTTACCAACAGGATGCAGATTATCTATCATCAGTTATTCCGTTTCCCCCTCGCACGGAGGTGGGGTCAAGTCAGACAACCTCTTTCAAGTCAGTTTATACACATCCTCAACGTAAGTTGAAGTGTGCCCATTCACCTTGCACACCATGTTGATTATCTAGCCAGTAACGCCAAAGGCTTCCTGAAGACCACTGTCACCCACAAAGCGGTTCCATCGCACTCAGATACATATCTTTCTGGCGTCTTTATCTCATATACACCTAACCTTCATATGTTTATTGTATTCTTTATGAATCCTCCAAATTCCGACATAAGTACAAATAATTCTCCACTTTTCTTTTCTCTTTTCTCCACCGTTCCTGACCTAAATAAACTGAGATTTCGCATCAGTCCAACAGAACTGGGACAAATACTTCAAACGAGCTTCTTGCTAAATGTACGACTGAATTTATTCTATTCACCAGAGACTTTCGCACATCTCCTGATTTCCTTCCTTGAAAGGCCACTTTTAACTTCGGCTCGTTACAGAACTTCACTCCCAGAAACCAAATCACATCTGCAGCTCCCAAGTTCTTCATCAGTCAGACTCATATTGCTCTGTGACATTCTCTTTCAAAAACTCGAGTCTTCCTATCACTCGCATTCCTCTAGACATATCATCAAAGGAACCATCCCCTCCTACCAGGTCCCTCTCTGATTCATCGTGCGATACACAGTCTTCTGCACACAACAAGTGTGGTAGCTTCAGTCATATTCCACTCTGAATCAGCGGTGTACCGCTGCCTCCTCGCCTTTCACTCTCATCTCAGGAAATGTCCCATCCATTAAGACATCAGACAACCATCGTGACACTAAAAGAGTCTAGAAACATTTAATTCGGAGGCCGAAAGACCATTGAGTTGCTCAAAGCGTAAGAGAGAAGAGTAGGAGGCGACCTGATCGATGCTTTCAAGCTTCGGAATCGATTTGATGACATCGACAGTTCCTCCGTCAGGTACAGTGACGCAGCTCCTGTGGGAGAGCGTAGCAAAAAGCTAAAAATGAAGCCTGATGGAAAGGACTACTGAAATTGTTGCATCAGTAGCAGGGTCCTGGGTGGCTGGTACAAGCTGAACGACCAGATGAAGAGGGCTCGTGACGCAGAGAATTTCAGAAGCTGACTAACAATGGAGAAAGGTCAAGAGAAGAGGGCCCTACGTGTGTTAAACTCCCTTCTGGTATTGTAACGAACGGGCAATTACACCTACACACGCACCTTTCTCCCTCAACACGCACCCTTCTCACGCTACAGACACCTCCCTCTTGCCACGCGCACCTCCCTCACACAACACACGCACACGCACTGGCTTAGGCTGGTGTGTGTGTGTGTGTGTGTGTGTGTGTACACATATAGGAGGGAAGACACAGTACATATATACAAGGTTAAGAGACGGGGCAACACCAGTGTAAAATGCTCTTATTGTGACACAAAAGTAATATTCATACACACATATGGGCCTTCATGATATAACGGTTAGCATTACTGACCATGAGAAAGCACAGCCCAGCCCGGATGGGACCCACATTGGTTCGAATCCTGGGCGTGGCAATGGGCCCATACCCAACCCAGTTGTTCATCCTTCCTTTTGGGCTGGTCGATAAATAGGTACCTAGTTTAGGCTGGTGTGTGCCTATGTGCATTCATACATAGGAGTAAAGACATGGTATCATGTTAAGAGACGGGGCATCATGAGTGTAAAGCCCTCTCCCCGTAACACACAAATTGTAATCACAAATAGTAATCACACACACAGAGTGCAACAAAGATGGCATCAGAATTAAGAGAGCTGGGTTACAGAAACAGTCTAGAGGCATCAAATATGCCCACCATGGAAGAGATTTATGATGCCTTGATTATGGGGTATACGCGGAAGTTAAAAGGAGAGAGATGAGGCAGGACTTGAAGAGGAGATATGATGATGGAAACTACACTAACCTCAACAATTTCTTTGATAATATTGATTAGGGAAGGAAGTTTAGTAACCAGGAACCACGGCATTGTGGTGAAACGTTCTGTAAAATCTAAAATGAAGCAATAGGGACATGGGCACCTCGAGCCTTAGATATAGAGGGTAGGTTAAGAAACAGGAAAGAACAGCTTAGTCAAAGATTCGAAATAGCAAGGCAGCTTCGAGATGTGCAGTGACGAAGGTGTGGTGTCGCACTCCAGCCAACCAGCACTTGCAAGGTACAAGAGCGCAAGGGACGAATATAGCGGTATAAGGAAGGAAGAACAAAGAAACTCTGAAAGACACACTGTGGACAAGACAGGAGGAGACGGTCCAAAATTTTTCCGTAAATCTTGAGGAGTAAATTAGCAATTGAGATGAGGCCCTCCACAAGTGTAACGCTACCTTCCCATACAGTACAAATAGTTAATGACACACCTCTTTTACGTTTCACACACACACACACACACACACACACACACACACACACACACACACAAACGAGTGTAAAACTCCCTCCCTGCGTAGGGTAAGTAGGTAATCACAAATAGGTGCTTACACACCTCCCTCACGCCACATTTTCTACTTTACTATTTAATGGAGTAGTTACAGAGGAAGGGGCAGGGGTTGAACATGGGAAGTGAAGTACTGAAATGGAAGAGAGAGTTGAAGAAAATAACTGGATAAATAATGAGATTAATAGATAACAAGTTACCTTCCCTTACGTCACGCTAATCCAGCTTCTCTCTCTCTCCTCAGGGACACACGTCTTTAAGCTGATTACCGAAGCAGGTACTGGGGTCAGACTGCACGGTATTCATGAACCTTGCTTGCCCTGTGAGAAAGCAGTTGTTCTCTCCTGACTCCCTTTGACGTCAGTGTTCTCTCCCCTCCTCCTTAGCGGCTGCTCAGGTTACTGCCAGAGGTGAGGCTGGGAGTCAGACATGACGCCTCCTCCGGCCACACTGACACCATTACAACTGTACACAACCTCTTACAAATCATGGGTCTCTGCGGCCAGCGTCTGGGGCTGCGGGAGAAGTGTTGTTGATACACCCTGGCGGTGTTGGGGATCCGAACGCCAACAGTGGATACGGGGAAGTTTGTGTCAGCCTCTGTGGGACAGAACCAGTTACATTTGGCTACAGTTTCAATGTGTAATAAGAAGTATAACCCTCTATTGCGTTGAGGCTTTAGCCTTGTTGTAGATATAAAAAATGCCCACTGTCTACTGGCTTCCTTTTCATTATATTTTCTTTTAGTTTTTCTCACTTCTTGGGCATCAGCTCATCAATCTGAAGTGATTACTATTATCTATGTCCTTGAGATTGGTCCTTGTGTCTCCAAAAGAGATAGTCTGATGTTAAACGATTATTTCTTTCTTTCCACTGACAACATTGGGCTCTCTTCGTCTTCGCTGTGATATGGCTAATGTCAGAAGCAGGACAAAGAAAGTGATGGAGTTAGCGTATAATTGCTCAGGGTGGCTATCGTTTACACTGGGGGTCAGAGTGCATAGCACGACTTCTGAACCGCAAAACTGAACGTCTCCAGAAATGGAATTGACCAAAATTTGGGCTAAACTATGAACAACTTAAGATCAATCATCTAGAAGGAACTTGCAACCAAAACGCTTTAGATATAAGACGAATGGAGTGAATACTACAAGATGTAAGCTGAAGATCACGGCTTCAGTGACCCTTGGCAGCTGGTAAGCTTAAAGCTCCAGCCAACCAACCACGCCTAAAACAGACGTAGGTCATATGAATAACAGTTTTGCTACGGCAGACGTGAAATGGGCAACGTTTATAGGATCTCTATCACTGAGAGGGGGAAGGCGTGAACCCTACTGTCACCTAATTATCAGCAAAAAAAATGTCGTCCTCACCTCATATGAAAAAAAAAATATTTAGCTAACACTTCCCTCAGTTTCACGTCTTTTTATTCCAATCATTAAATGAAGACGTGTCTTGTATCTCTGAAACAGAAGCTCTTTGGCTGTCGGTGAGTGTGAAGCAGACGACTGTTTTTCTTAACGTTATCTGAGACAGTTCGGGGCAACTGAAAGCTCGAATGTACCCGACTCTCTCTCTCTCTCTCTCTCTTCTCTCTCTCTCTCTCTCTCTCTCTCGAGCCACAAATGGACTGTCTAGACGGTCGACAATTACAGCGTCGCTCATTACTCAGATATTTAGCTAATTGCGCGCCCGAGTCTGAACACCATGCGAACATGACCTCTTGCGTTGTATATTCACTGGCATACATTAATTACGCCTTAAATGTAATGTGCATCAAAGCGATATACAAGATGCTTTCAATGTTTGACTCAATACACGAGGTAATTATTGCATTATGCTATTGCAACTGACTGGTTAATGTAGTTTCTGGGATAAATGATGAATCTGTTACTGATTGTTAGATAGTAATTCACGAATTGAGGTCCTTGATAAATTTTATGACAGGAAAAAAGACTCGCTCGACTATAGGAGTAATGTTCAGACGACGCCTGAGTAGGCCTCTCTTTCCACAAAGCCACACGAGGCTTATAATGACTCATTTGATGATAATGTAATAAGAAAAAACGTTATTGTGACGTCAGCTCTGGAGTAAGAACTGATAAAGATTATTCTAGTATATATAAGAAAGATTATCTTTCGAGCGTTGTAACGAAAATAATCAGAAACATTTGAAGATATGAGACGAGAAGCAAACTACAGAGTAACTGAAAGATGAAGATTATTACGAATGTTTGGTCAGGTAGGAAGTATGGAGGACGAAAGGTTGATGAGTAATATCTATACGATCGTGGTTGCAAGTCAAGAAAATTGACGTATTCAGAAGAAGAGAGGACCTGATGCAATCAGTGACTTATTCATGTCCGGATGTATTTCAGATGAGGGTGCCAAAACGTGTGCATGGGGAGGGCAAGCGTGAGATGAGACATTTGCCTCGCTTGGTGAATGAATACCTTCAGAGCAAATAGAAAACCTTTCAAGAAGTACCAAAGTGGTGAGGAAGATTTTGTTACTTTAGACCCCTGGACATAAGTTCGGGATAAGTGTAAGTGCACAGAGGGCTGTATGCACTTTATCAGCGCTATATATATATATATATATATATATGAGGTGTTCTTGGACTCGGAATGCTTGAGGATACACGCAAGTGAAAAGTCACCTTTGGCAAGGCTGTATCTCTAGAAGTACAGTCCCGTGAAAAGAACGTCTCACACCTAAGGAGTCTACATATCCCTGCTACTGGAAGTAGCGCAGCCTTGGGCTGTACGAACCTTTAGAGAGGTCTCTGGGTAACACCAGGACTCATTCAATATAAACTGGTCCTTGGGTCATTATAGATAGAATTATATTTCCAAACTTGGAGGAGCCTGTTTTCTTTTCATAATTTCATTAAGACAGCATATTTGCTGATAATTATTTTCTTGAGTAATTTTCCAATGCTGTTATTATCCTCCGTTCTTCCTGGGGTTAATGGAGTACCACATCCCCCATGTTTTACATATTCAATGTCACACGACTAACGCAAAGTACAGTCCATTATTGCTCAGGATAACACGTGTCGGATAACTTAATCCGCTATCAAGATTTAAAGAACAGCTAAAGGCCAGAAATATTAAGATGATAATATAATACGCACCGACCATGGAGTGAGATTCTAGATCAATGTTATATTCACTGATGTAAAGAATAAAACCACTTCCTATGGGAAAGAATATTGCTAGCGTTGAAGTGATGAAAGGTTTCAATGGGAAAATATATACGGAACACCTGTAAGTGTTTATGTTACATGCAGTACTGGAACTGGTCAGATTTACATTGCGTAAGAGAGTTCAGTCCTGTATATGGAAGGTTTAGTGCTGAGTACTATTTAAGAATCCTTGAAGATTTATATTTCTTATGGTAGCTGAGACGACATCTCATTAACGCTATATGTTTATATGTACCCTAGCCTGAGCCAGGTACCCATTTCATCGACCAACCCCTAGGGGTGGATGAACAGCTGGGTTGACTGTGGACCGACTGCCGAAACGAGGATTCGAACCTATGCGCTCGACCCTGGGCGGCCCGTGAATGCGTCACGGTCAGGAATGGTAACCGGTACAAGCTCACGTGTCCTGTACCCACACTGGAAATTTGTGACTGATATGCTTCATCACATCAAAAAGGACATGGCAGTATATTACGCTCACTCTCATATTTTTCATCCCTCCAATGAGCTTAGAGAATCATTGAGAACTAATACTCTAGATGTTCAATTCTCATACAGCGTACGAAATGTTTTCCCCATTCGAATATTTCAACATCCAGCAAAATTGTTCTGTCCCAGATTTATCATCACCATTCCTATACAGTCCTATCTTTTTTTTCCCTGTCGCAAAACACAGGGCTCTATGAGTGTGTGCATTCATCACATCAGAGAGTCTACTGTGGTTGATCGCGTTTGCCATTTATTTGCCAGTTATTCCTGCCTCACGATCTCGGTCTCACTAGAATGTCTAAAGACGTTAAGTTACACCCATAAGTTACACTGGTAAGGCTGTGAATCATATAGATAATTGCTGCATACACTCACAACAAGGCAGATATGCTACGCTTCCCCATTCCTCACCTCTACTCGGTAACACATTCTTCACCCTTCTTTAACTCACGTTTATAAGAGGATCTGTTTACATCTCAACGGTAGCTTCTTCGGCCACCAGGCCAACCACATCACTGTGTTGAACTCCCACAAGTGGCAGGATCCACACATGATATCAAATGCACCCCATCTCTCGCATTACTCATGCAGGTCGTTTACAAACAACGACAGCCACTGAAAGGGGTTTCTAATAAACAAGGCCTTCAGCACACCTCGAGTATTTAACGAAAACGTCATGTACCTTTCTATTCCTGAAACAACCTTGGACTCCCTCATAAACTGCATGTAACACAGTCACCATGACTGAGGGTGAAATATTAATTATTGCACTGTCTGATGCACTTGACACTCATTCTGAAAATATCTCATAATGGAAACAGTACTTTCCATTAGCCCGCTACGAAGCACTGAAACATCACAGGATATGACAAAGAACATCTCTTCAATTGCAACTACTCATTTTCCCTGAACATGACATAAAACATCTCTAGAAAGAAATATTAGGCAAACAATCTCGATGCCAATAACCTTCCTTTCCCCCTAAAAATAGCAATACTTTGTTTGCTGTAACGCAAACATCATTCCATGGTCTTAAACCTCAAGTGATTATGTAAAGGCACACATTATTTGCTCAACTCCACGTTCCATCATAACACGGTACATTGTTAAATGCATTCTGATAAGATCCCCTTATCTGATACAGACACTTAATAGTACATGTAGTACGTCAGAGTTAAGTATATGAAACAGACTTTTTGAAGCTTTCAAAATCATATATTTCATAGTTTAAACAAATTATTTTCTGAAGGCAGCAATTCCTCTTTTCTCTTTTTATCGTCAGGCAGACAATATTATTCTCATCTAGTTTCCGTCTTTTGTTGCCAAGCATTTTTCTATCGCAATGCACAAGTAATCACTGGACAAATCCTTTCCTAACTCTGCATTTGCTCCTATTTCACAAGTAGCGATATTGCAAAAACGAGCAACGCAAATCCGAATCCTCCTGCTCTATAAAGTGTAACCATACAGAACCAGTGGCGTTGTTAGATCAGATACCTCCTAAAAGGAATCTTGTGGATAATTAACACCAGCAATCAGAACTCCGAGTCTGTTACACACCCATACAAGTATCCATTTATTGTGGAAGTACATAAACTTTAGATATTAATGATACATATAACCGACACATTCTCCTTAGCCAAAGGCACTAGACCTTCGGTATGAGAGACGCAGTGATAAGCAAGTAAATTTAATGAATATGTCCGTTTCTTATAAGGCTGTGATATCCACCACAGTCCATTGGCATGTACATTACACGTCTAACATAAGCTATTCACATGCCAAGAAGAAGTACTTATACGAACTGATGTCCTCCAAGCGTATTATTAACAAGTAATGCTAGTTTCAATTTCTCATTTATAATTTCCACCACTAGATCTTTAACTGAAGCTAATGCCATATATTGATACTTCGGGGATTTTCGCCCACTTGTGGGATATCTCGACCCACTACTTCTCATGTCCACCCGTTCTACCAACGAGGATAGACTGTCTGGATTTATATTCAACTCTACTGCCTTTGTTCACGGCAACATCTACAGTTTCATGTTCAAGAAATAGGTTAGTTACCATCTGATTGTCCTCAACTCTTTATCTTAGCGATCTGAATTCTTTTCTGGAATGAACCAACTCCCTATAGAAGCCACGGGATTTTTCACTTGACTTATCGCTCTATCATTTTCCCCCAGCAACGATTCCACCATCAATTATCTGTTGAAATATTTTGCAACGCAGAAATCCAAAGGAATTCCAATATGCCGAAAAACTAATGAGGTCATCCGAGGCCGTTTGCGACAGCGGACGAACTCAGAAATTCAGCGATTAATGATGTGGTGCTAGTAGAAAAGCATACGACTGGCGCAAGATGAAACACCCGTAAACTTCACACGAAGGCGTAAAAACTGTTTAGTCCATGGCCTTCAAGAGAAGCATTTCTCAAGCGTGTCTTTGGTGCTTCTTTCAGTTACCTGCTTCACTGGTAAATCAACCTTTTGCAAACAATTCTGATGAAGTAAGAATACTTGGCCCCATTCGTAATAAACCGTTTGACCACGAGTTTTTATCCATTACTACGATTAATTCAGAGTTGACATTTGACAGTTTCTTCGATCAAGAATATCAAAGCCTCTGATACTTGTACCTCTCAACCATCGTCAAGTCCGACCTCATACGATTGGGTTTTCAGCTCAGGAACCATCCTTGTTGCTCGTCTATGTACTCTCTCCAGTCTCTCTATTTCTCTTCATTCAAGCATTGTGATCAAAACTGAACACAGTAATCAAAGTTAGGACGCACCAGTGAGTTGGAAAGAGTTAGAATTAGTTTCTAACACAAATTCCAATGCCCTACTTATCAATCGTAGGAATTTGTCCGCCTTTTTTCTTTTTTAGTGCTTCGGTGCACTGCTTCTGTACTTGGCTTTGAGTCTCCAGAAGTCATTACACCTAACTGTCTTACTCCACTCACCTTTTATTGCTCACAGGAACTCATGTTGTAGCTTGTCTTCTTTCTCTTATTCATTACTGGTGTGCAAAACTTTTTTTTCGCAAATTCATTTACCACCTAGAAGCGCTGTGCAACGGTTTGTCTCGTTAGATAGAGGCAGTACACGTTCAGTTTCTGTTCTAACTATATATTTCATATACATCGTCAGCAGATTTGATATCTTACGACACAGCCCATTCTCAATGGAAATGGTTATGTTACGTACACTGCCTGCGTTACCATAAGACATTCTGATATATGACTGAGATTTGTGAGATGTTATTACGAAAGGGGACGAGCCTGCTCGACAAAGTCTTCTTTTCTGTCCAAATCGCTTGCGAAAACTCACTAAGGAGTCTGCCATAGCGCACGTCTCCCATTTCGTTCATGTATAGATCGTTCTTCATGCACATGTCAGGCCGTGTACACAAAAATGCTGCCACAAGGTTACGAGTTCAACTCCCTCCTGGAAAAAAAGTAAAAAAACTATTACTCAGACTGAACTCCTTACTGAAGAAGGCGTCCCCCAGCGCTGCCCTTGGGAAGTACTCCTCAAAATAATGTCCGAAAGCTCCTCCAATCTCTTCCTGAGAACGTCGATGGCACCTACAAGACAAATAAAAAGTGTATTATAGTCTGCACCTCCACTGAACTATATTGCGCTGGCTACGTCATCTACGCAGGCACATGGAAAGCAAAACGTTTATGGCGCAGAACTCCTACAGATGACCTCGGATTACAGAGTCACCGACCAGACTAACTTTGTGTTCGTTGTCCTCGACGTCAACTGAAATCTAAAAACGATTCTTTGCTGCTGGGAACAAATCCATATGTCTGAAGCTTAGCACTGCGCCGCACAATTTCAAAAGATCGGCTTATCTGTTTAAATGTTGCAACAGCCAGAGAGCTAATCCCTGACGCGAGCGACAGGTCTATCATGTGGGTCAGGGCATTTCTTTCACCATCAATATCTGTAGTTAACTCCTCCACGATTCGTCTGTTCTGGCACAACCTGCATACTGAAGGATCACTCAGATTATTAAAGAAGTGGAAGCCAAAGCTTCTAGGCCATTAGGAACACTGATAACCTACGGCAAGTAGAAAGGGAGAAAGAATTGTACCTCCACATCTGCGTGCCGTAGAAGACGTCTGAGAGGAGCGGGGACAGGTGCATAAAACCAACAATCATTGTATTTCGATTTGTAAAAGATGTTCTGGCTTTGAGTGAAACAAAGCTAAAGGGTTAAGGAAACATTGCTTTGAAAATGTTTTAAGGGAATAATCAGGGATTGGTGTGAGGGCGAGAGCTAAGGAAGGTGTAGCACTACCCCTGAAGCAGGAGTTGTGGGAATGTGTGAAAGAGTGTAAGGAAGTGAGGTCCACACTGATGTGGGTAAAAGTATATGTCAAGTAATGTGACCTGTCCCAGCAGCACTATATGGTCTCATCTTCTCCAGGAATCTCTTCTGCTATCTATATGAGCAAGGGTCGGTGCTGTAGGTGGCCATACATGGGTCTGGTTATCATCATGCCTGCGCACAAGCTGGTCGTCAAACAGGGGAAATGTAGCTATCATGTCCGATTATATATCGATGGCTAGAACTCTCTCACGTATGTGGACGGCTTTCACGACTTGTGCCGGCCAGTTATTCTTATCTGAGGTGTTTGTTATAATACTAGCTAAAGCAAGGGTCATATTACGTTCCTGCCACTGGTTCTACTTCGGTGTTCCCTCCTTCAGGTGGGATGCATATCTCGCGTTATACAGCGGTTGTGGTAGACGATATAAGTCTTAGTTAGAATATCTCGAGGGGCATTGGTGTTGTGATCCAGGATACGGCTGGGTAATTTCGGACTTTTGTAATACAGGACAACTGTAAGGTTTTCCTCGTTGTCCTTAGGTATACAGGCTATGTTAAAGTTTTCCTGAACGGCTCATTTCTTTTGCTTATGTGACATAATGAATGTGTACTATCGCAACATCTCTTTATTCTCTCTCTCTCTCTCTCTCTCTCTCTCTCTCTCTCTCTCTCTCTCTCTCTCTCTC
>JAYMFT010208639.1:0-11545 GCA_038088735.1 Panulirus argus | reverse complement strand
ATATATATATATATAAATATAGAGAGAGAGAGAGAGAGAGAGAGAGAGAGAGAGAGAGAGAGAGAGAGAGAGAGAGAGAGAGAGTTGTATGACATTAGAGAAACTTAGGGATGGGACCCCTTTAGTTAAGGTCTACTGGCACACTGTACAAATGATTGACTAGGTTATCATGTTTATTTTATTAACAGTTTTGTCTGTTTATTTTGTATATCAGACAATAAACAGTGGCAAATTTTATCATTTGATTCGTTGACCCTGTTCCGGGTTGGAATTTGTGATCTTATGGGTTAATGAAAGTATTATAGATTGGTTCAAAGTGCTGCTGACCTTCCGTTTTGATACTAATCATGTATGTTTTATATTAAGTAAACCATCTTGTTAACAGGGTTGGTAAGTTGCTTCGACTCTTAGGCCTATTGACTACCAAAGACATTATAGCTGTCAAGGTAAAGTTATAACTAAGTACGAGAATACTGAACACGTTTACCTTGGATAATTATAAAACACACCATGAATTGAAATAATTTTGAGAAGTGCAATTCATCCCATTTACACAATACTCCTCCACCTAAGAACCCACTACACTACAGATATATACGAGACGCCCCCGTGCCAGTAATAGAGCACCCGAACACACACACACACACACACACACACACACCCGCTCCGTGCCAGTAAAGGCACACTCAAGAACGGGCTGTCATTTATGACAACAGCCCGTGCCAAGCTGAGTATAGCCGATTCTATACACACACAGTATAGAAAAATATATATGCTGGCTTTGCTTTGAACACATGGCAGTGAAATTAAATGTTTATGGGATATTTGTAATTTGTCAAGAATTACAGGAATTTAGGCTGTGTCTATATTTCAGGCGTGATGGAATTTATGATGACAGATGATTGTGATGAGCGAATTAGATTGATGAGGAGAGGACTGAGCTTGAAGACTGATGTTGTGGAAAATAGTGGAACGCAGGTAATTCAAAACAGACTAGTAAGGAAGACAGGCAGGTGGAGGTGTAGTGATGGTAGCATGTAAGCCAGTCGTACAGGTAGGTCTGTCATACAAAGAAGCCATTCCCAAGAAGAGACTTAACTCTTCTGTTTCTATATTTTTCTTCCCCTCAATGCAGTTACTTCTCCAGACATCATATATCGGGTAGAATTATGCATTCTTACGGAGTAGCGATAGATTATCCTTCAATATATCGTGCATAGTGAAATACCTTTACACTGTGTGCAATGATACACCCACAAGAAAATCTATGTAGGAGGAATGTTATGTTTATTATTATACATATTGATCGCTCGCTGGACATACTTGACAACTGCAGTCCTCATGATCAGAGGAATGATTTGCATTAATATCTTTTATATCTATGATTAGAAGAGATTACATAATTTCAGGACTAAATATGGTTGATTACAAAATATTTCGAGTATTATCGAAATTTAAATTTTACGTGAGATGAAACCTGATGATATAATGGAATTCATATTTTCCAGACAAAAACTCATGTGTAATTTTTTTTAAGTTTTCCATTTATTAAAAATAAACAATAACAAATCTATTAATAACATATAACATCAGGTGGTGGTTAATGAATGCTGAGTTTTGGGTCCCAGTTAACCCTCTAGATATCAAGGAAAAATACTGTTTGAAGAAACGCATAGAAACATAGAAATTCAGCACACAAAAAATAAATAGACATAGCACATTAGAAAGCAAAGTATGTTTACATAAAGTTAAGAATAAAGTATGGGTAATGCGAAAACATTATATAGATTTAAAATAACACCAAAAATGATCGTGAAAAAATAACTTGGCCATAATTTCTTCAAGATGTGTGAAATGATGGCTAATTTTTTTATTGGTATTTTCAGATGAAAAAGAAATGAACTAAATAAGTATGCTACAGAATATTGGATGACAGGTGAATAATGGGACAGCATCCTTATTTTCCTGGGTTTTGGCGGGGTGAATGCTAACGATCGGGAGACCAGCTGAGCGGTCGTCGGCCATCGTCGTGTCGTTCTAAAATCCTTTCTGTTTGTGGACGAATATCTCCCCACTGCGGCCCTCACTTGAAGCCATGGCTGTGCAACACATAAGGAGGACTGATCGTTTATTGATATACCTGAACTACAAATAGAAGCAAGTTTATAAAGGTGACAAAAAAGGTCGCCAATCTAGTCGGAATAATTTAAGGTGGAAGGCAACACGATCGAATAGCCCCGTTTTTTCTCACCGTAGGAGATAAGAAATACCTAGTATGGTTGAATTACTCAGTTTTTGGTAGATCCCAGCCCATCTCAGTCGGTTGGGGATCGCTTTTTCTTACCCTTCAGTTTAAGACTTCAGTTCTCTCTCTCTGTTTTGAAGTTTGGCATCTTCGGACTCCCTATCCCCACCACCGGAGTCAACCTTAATTTTCCCTCCTAAATTTTTCGTCTCCACACAGCACCACTATGTCTTCTTGACTTCATGGGCACCTAGTCTAGTACATCATCAACCATCATCATCATCTCAAGCACTGTCACAGGGGGAATCAGGCCTTTACATCTGTATTATGACCGACATGGTGAAGGCTCGAAACTACGATGAAGACGGATTTGTCAAGAGGGCAGCGTGTATATGCGTCAACCAGGATGAGACCCAGGTGAATCCTTACCAGGTTAACTACCAATAATTATCCGGTTATCCACTACTGAGAGGGTGATCCACATTCGTGGTGGGGTCCCACCTCCTGAAAGTTTCTTCACTAACATGGTGGGTTTGGGTGAGCACCTAGATGACTGTTGATGTTTAGACTGGACGTAGGAATTGTCAGAATGAACCAGTTAATACTGTGATACCATATGTCTTTCGTATGTTATGTGGTACGGGTGACATGTAAGCGGAAAAGTTTTTTGATAAAGCAGTTAACCTTACTTAACCCCTAATCAGGGAAGGTTCTCTTCCACATTCCCCTGAACCAAATCTAACTCATCGTAAACTATCTAAGTGACATGAAGTATCAAGGTACATGAAAATTATATGATGTCGTACTCTTAAGTGGTCCGTTCCGGTATTTCCAATCCTTAATTTCAGTATGACATAATTAAAGTGCATGGTAGAGGATTTGATCTAAGTCCTAGGATAATCCTTCCGTAGATTTAAGTTTCATGTTTTATATTTTTGCAATAGGGACTAGTGCAGTGTTCAGAGAATCATAATGATTTAGAGCAATATATTCTGCAGTATTATTTGAGGTACTATTGGTTAGGGTACTAAAGATTAGGAAAAATGGAGGCTTTATGTAATAGTAGATGAAATATGTTTATCAGTTGAACCTGTGAAGACTTCTAGCTTCCCATAGTAGCTGAGATATGTAGTAAGAATAAACCAATGGTATGGTCCGCTGCTGGGAACCATGTTGAATGGCAGCATGTGGGGAGCTTGGACAGTGGCACAAACAGCCACTCTGTTGGTTGTCTGTATGTTTAAATGTGTAGGCAACATAGTGATCACTCATGGGTATCTTTCATTTATTGCAACTAGAATATATAGCATTCGGATGATTCACGGCTGTAAGGGGAAGTTAGGTAAGGTTTTGTTTGGTTTTGATTTTGTTCAAGTACTTTACTTTTTTTTTGTTAATTAATCCCATAGTTACCCTGAACTTCATAACCTCCTTTTGATTACTTTATATGATATTTCAGAATAATTATCACCTTTAAACTTCCCTTTTCTTGAGATACTTATTTGTGTTCTCTTTGTTTATTCAAGGAGACTGTTTTAGAAAAGCAGGACTGTTTTAGAAAAGCAGTAAGGTTGTTGAATTAGTTTCGCTAATTTTGTACATGTTTCTGATCAGTTTGGTTATTGACTATGTAAAGGTAGTTAAGACTAGGATAAACTGGGGAACATTCTAAGCAATATAAACAGCTGAAAATTAAGAGAATTGCAATAGAATTGGTGAAATATTCTTGGAAATGGAATGGAGACCCTGTCGACTAATGAAATATATTTTTATATTGATAGTTTATTACTTTTTTGTGTGCATTTTTATGACTTTGACATTCTCCATCTTAATGATGTGATGCCATACTTCGTGGTCCTCCTGAAAAATGGATGTTTTTCAAGTAAAGTGAAAAGTTTCTCTTGGAATGAAAGAACATCATAAAATAAAATTATAGCAACCAAGAAACAAGTTAGATAAGTATGGTAGGACTTTTGGGCTAAGACAACATTAAAATTAACATTGTCTGTAGATGATACCTTTTGCTGGACAGTGTTAGATCACAAAACAGATTCATGAAAGTGCACTCAGAAAAGCTGTAATCGGGTATGAAAACAAATTTCAGTATTCACTTGTTGACTTGGATGAAGTTTTTTCTTATTTTATGGTAAAGATTTTATTGATTGTGGTGAAACTCGGGGAAAGTATGGAGTTAGAGGAATATTGCAAATGGTCAAACATGCAAAGGAGTCAACGAATGTATAAGAACCACACCTAATTTCCACTTGCAGTTTGTATTTATCTTGCAGTATTTTTGACATTATTTGAAAATACCATTGCATTAAAGGAAAAAAACTTCCAAGTCCTGTATTGGTACAACAATAAAAATCCAGAACGCTTGGAATGTGGATTTTGCGGGATTATTATTATTTTTTTTTTTTTTTCAAAATTTCTGATTGTTTAAGAAATATGCTAAAAAAGATCTGACTTGCTTTGCATTAATTAAGTTAGCATATAGGCTGTCATCCCATTGCAACAGCATACCCAGAGTCCCTGCTTAGCAATAGGTTGTTACATTACTGAAACCTTCTTGCTAAACAGGCCATCATTAGACAAGTAATTGAATACCATTACATTGTATAAGGAGGATTATATTCTAGAGTGAAAATTTCCTGTGACTCTTAAGTATGAAGACCAGTAGATAGTGTACTTAATGTTGGATTTCACATAGGTGTTGCTGGTGTCTTCACGCCGTGACTCAGAACTGTGGATCGTACCAGGTGGTGGAGTGGAGCCTAATGAGCTCCCTGATATGGCAGCTATCAGGGAAGTTCGGGAAGAGGCAGGTGTTTGTGGCATGTTGGGACGCTGTCTTGGTGTGTTTGAGGTAAGCATTAGTAAATATATTGCCATTCCTTATTTATATATTTATTGTGTGTGTGTGTAAAAATGTATGGCTCTGTTTATCTGTGTACATGTCAAAGCCATTTTAGTCCTTATACCCTTTAACAGATTTGAGGAATCTCTATGTATCATGATCTCAGTTAGCTGAATTCTTCAGTAGCCTGAACTGCCTCAGTATATCCGAAGTACTTTGGCTTTACAGAAACTCAGTTATTTTTTAGAGTACCAGAAAAGCCATGTGTAAATCATTATTATTACTGCTGATTAAATGCACTTCTGACCAATCTTTAGGTCTTCCTCCTTCCACTTGTTTATATTGTCATTATTCTATTCATCCATTATGCTCATATCTGCTTTATAAGTGGAACTGTTAGGGACAAAATAAGTGAAGAGTATTCAAAATATGCAGCAGATAGTCAACGTACAAAGCATTTCTTACATTGAAAGCTTTTGTTGTGAATGTTAAAACTAAAAATTTATTTTATGGTCTCATATTCTATTAGCTTATGGTCACTGTTTGATTTTTTTTTCTCCTTCGATATAAGTTTGCAGTCATTATGCTCTCAACCTATGACTTAATTGTGTCGGCATTAGATCTGTGGACTGATCCCATGGCCCTAATACCATGTCTAATGTACTGATGACCCTCGGGCCATTCAACCCCTTTCATAATAGGTACTGTAGGTTATGGAGGTTATATCACTCGTTACTATCAATGTATAAACTAAATTGAAAACTAGATTATAAAGTAAATGGTTTCTTCACTTGCACACATGTGGGATACCACAATTTAGCACAATATAACCCTATGTTCTTGAATATCAGGAAGTAACGTAGATTAAAAAAATCAAATCATGGAAACCTGTGATACCAAATTGAATCAGATTCCCAGTTTGAAGTCAACGTTCAGTTGAATGTTAAAGCTTTGCAGAACCCAATTTTGTCATCCAAACACTCAATTTTTTCCACTCCTGCCTGTAGAAAATGGCACAATACAGGCATTCTGTCAGTCCTCCAACACCTCACCCAGAGCCTTACATACATTGAAAAATTTGACAGACCAGTCACCGACACTCACCTCCATTCTTAAGAAATCCAGTTGCAATCCCATCACTTCAGCCTCTTTCCCACACTTCATCTGATGCATCAAAAATGCTTTGAATTTGGACCTGTGTAACGTCTCAGAATGGGGAAGCATTCCCTTGGTTACATTTATCAGTGCAAAAATGCAGTATCTTCATATATAGTGTCTTGATAAATCTCACTTGATTGCTATCACTGTAATACATTTCAAAATAATACAGTTCATCACTACAGTAACATGAATGTATTTGGCATGCCCATATCTTCCACTCTGTCCTGTAAAGCTCACTAACTGAATATCACAAATTCTACTTCTCAAAAGTTGGGAGCGTTGTGTAGGTGCCAAAATTATTTTCCTAGGGAGCGAAGGTGTTATTTACCACAGTATAAAGTATTATGCACAGATATGAGGTGGATCTTCTTCCACCTTTCTCATAGCCAGAATTGAATCAAAAGGTTTCCACTTTATTATGTCTCCTCCCATCACCTCTTTTGAACCATGCTTTTCCATCCACCGTGATGTTGCTGCCCCTTCTGTGTTCTTGCAGGTATTAGTTTGGCCACAGCTCCCATGAGCTTTCAGTGTTTCATTTACTAAGGTTGGACCCACAACTCTTCATAGGGTTTGTGTGGAGACTATCCACACAAGGGTTGATCACTGTGATGCCTCCTTCCTGCATTGAATGGTGAAGCTGTGGAATTCTCATCATTTTTTAATGTTTCCTTAGTTTTATGACCTTCCCACCTTTAAGAGTTAGGTCTATAAATACCTAAGGAGCTCAGAATAATTTTTTATATTTTTTCTTTTACTCTTCATTTTCTCAGTGACAGTTAGGGCATGACTTTGCCTGTGCCATGTTGTATTAAAAGGTATTGCTATGGTTTGTAGATTTCTTGGATGAGCTGGTTTGTTAAAAGACTTAACATACTAGCTGTACTTTTATGCTAATAACAGCCTTTTGGATGCTTTTGAAATTTGTTAAGTTTGTAATGTATTGAATTACGAATTATAAAAACAGTATTCCATAAAGAGTAGTCTGTGTGATTTGGATTATTGTTACGTAATGGTAAATGCTTTATCCCAAATTCAGAGCAAGGCTTATATTGCTGAGTCATGGAATTGTATAGAATTTCTGTTGAGAAACATGAAAACTGTATTCCCTGCTTAAACCTAATTTGCTTTGCAAGAAGGATTTGTCAAAGTTAAAATTGTATATCTGTTCACTCCAGTGAAATAAAATTTCCCTGTTTTGCATTATATTAAAGTCCCTTTCTGTAACAACCTAACCTTTTTTGAGGATTTAAATATTGACAGACAAGCAGAATAAAGGAAGTAAATAAGGTTGAACTATTTATTTGTATTTAAGTAAGGATTCTGAGATTTGTAATTTTTAAGTAACCAACTTTGAATGGGTTTTAGTGTACTAGTTTTGCAAAATAAAAAGCCTTTCTTAAACTAGTTTCTCTAAATTGATGTTCTTTCTCTTGTTTATTTTCCCCTTGCTCCTCATCAGGACCCACAAGGTGGCCACGACGACTCCTTAAAAATGAAGGCAAGCTAACAAAGCTGGGCTTGATGTGATGATTGCTATGGCTCAGACAGCTTACTCCCTGGTCTGGTCTAAATTGCTTCTAATTCGTTATTTTGAGTAGATAATGAGAAATGGCATTTTGTAAGCTGCTTGTTCTATTCCTTTCCTCCTACAAATAATGAAATATCATAGTTTTTAATAACACTGCTTATACCTACCCAATAACACGAACAGCCTTCTTTAATGATTGTTACAATTTCTTCCAAGAGAATAATTTACAGCACAATACATATATATAAGAAAAAGATAAAAAATCTGTTGTCTTTATGCTGCATTATTTTGTGAAATACTTATTCAGTTTGTACACTGTATAGATGCATTTTTGCCTCAGACCACCAGTCATGCCATGTATGATTATACTTTTATTTATTGATTCAGCTTACTTGTCATGATGCTTTTCCTTATGATAGGGCAGAAAGGTACACGCAGATTTTTTCTAGAAGCACCTTGGTCACAGTGTATCCCATACCCTTACAAGACAGGGAATCTTTTGCAGTGCTAAAATGGAGGTGACATTATTATTTTCTTTATGTGCAGAATTGGTCACTGTGTCTTGACAAAGCCTTGAACCGAGATAACTTCTGTTACTTAGGGGGCTGTTATACTAAGATTTTTTTCTTACATTTCACTTAGAATGTGGTAACAGCTAGAGACTGGATGTGTGCAAATGAAGCCATTGTTCATTTATTCCTGATACTATCTCTTGAAGGCAATAGAAAGAAAACTATTAATTTGTAACTGAGTAAACACTTTATTACCAGAAGCTGTTTTAGTTTTCTGTATCTTCCTAACAAGTTTCGGTGCAAAGATTGAAATCTCTACTCCCCTTAACATAACTGCTTGAGAGGTTTGTTGTGGTTCTGATTTTGTTGCTTTGACTCGGCTAACAGATCCCTTGGCAATTTATTACCTATTATTCCAATTACAGAACAAAACTTTCTCCTGTACAGCACTTTAGTCTGTAATGTTGTAAACTTTTCAATTGCTAATGGTTTATGTCATGAAAAGCCAGATATCCAAAAGTATTTTTTTCTTATAAAGCCTTCAGAAGTCAGTTTGTAAAATAGAAAATGAAAGGAGCCTCTGTTCACTTATATATTTTTTTCTAGAATTTGGGTTGTCCTAGTCTGAAATGGCAAGTACAAGCTAAAGAAGAATTTGACTCCAAATGGTGATAAATGTGTTAAATTATCATTTAAAGCTTGGGATTTTATAGTTTTCCTTGGTTACTCATGAAAGCTTAGTATTTTTTGCTTGAAAATCTGTAATATAAGTAATCTTTCTGCAATAGGCCTTAAGGACAGTACACTGGTTTTGGGTAGCATTTGAAAAAGTCCAAAATAGTACAGTCCTTGTACATTTCTGAGGATTACTCCAAGAATATTATTCTTTTGCTCAGACCTTTCACCAAATCATTTGGTCTTTTTCAAGTATCACTTTCCTCTCACCTGAGTTTGATACAAATCACTGCCATCCTTTACTGCAAGATCACTCTATATTTTATCATGTTCCCGCTTCACAATATTGTATCCACCTCTAGTTCCTTGGTCCATCTACTCAAAAGTCCGTCTTATCTGCCTGTACTTTACTACAATCTTGTTACAGACTCGTGTATTCATATTATACGTTGCCTCTGAAACGCTGCATTTCATGGTTTGTCAATCAGTACCCACTGAATCTTCTTATATCCTTCTATGTATATTCCATCTCAATACAGTCAGTAAATCCTACATAGATCTGTTATTTTTTCAATCTTTTCAAAAAACATTTGCTCTTGCAATGATTAATCATATTTTGATGTGTTTTGTTGTTTATGTTTTTATTTCAGAATTCTGAGCGTGGGCATCGAACAAGTGTGTATGTTTTGGTTGTTACAGAGGAGATGGAAGAATGGGACGAGTCTAAAGTATTTGGTAAGGTTACTTTTTTATTTTTTTTAAGTTTATAATGAATAAAAAGTATTCCCCCTTTTTTTTGTGGGGGGGGGGGCTAGACAGATATATGAGGACATTAAGTTCATCACCAGTTAGATCAAATAAAGTAGATCATGTAGAGGAAGATGTCTTTGAAACCCTATGCCTTTTGGGAGAAAAAGATTTTTGGCTTGTAAATAAGTCATAAAGTGAAGTATTTAAGCTTCCTTTCATATGTATTTCTTTGGTCATTATGTGTTTGCAGAAGGCAGAATTTTTTACGTACACCTTAGTAGACCCAAGGTAAGATGTAAAAGAGGTCATTTATGATAAGTGCCATTAAGAATTTTCTGATCACAGCATGATAATGGAAGATGAAGATAAGAAAAAAATGGATATATAGTTATTTACCAAAGACTTGATGGGAACAAAGTGGTTAAACTGAAAGATGATGTATTGAGGATTAATATAATCATTGTTCTGTTGTGCTGATTTCTCTTTTGCATCTGTTAACCTGGGATGGATTGGGTGCCTAAAGCTTTTCAGCTTTACGCTTGATCCGTAACTCTTTTCCAACATGCAGACGTGAACATAGTATCACACAGATTCTGTCTCTTAACCATATATTGTACTTAGTAGATTAAGTGGCTGGATGAGACTAATCCTTGTGAACAGATCCACCTTTATATACAAGATGCCTTGACTACATACCATAAACAATAATTTCTATGGTATTCCTGTTGTAAAAGCCCATAACTGGACACAAAGAAAATGAAAGGTACTTGAGCAGCCAAGTCTGGTTGAGACAAGAGCAAATTGAGTTGTTCCTGTTGATGCTTCTGTTATATAAATGCTGTTATTTACTTTTTTCTTTTTTGACCCAAAGTTTGATATGTGTATTTGTTATTGTTATTGGTCTCAGTTATGTGGGTTTTACTAATTTATGTGGATTATAACACAGCATTAAAGCATATTCATAGAATGTGTCCACGCCAAATGACAAGATAATGGACATGTGTATATGCAGTTTAACATAAAAGAGAATGATGTAGGTGGTGAATAGTGAGCTTATGAAGATTAACTGTATAAGTTTGTGTTGGGTGATCTGGAGAAGAGGCGAGATGATAATATAGAGTAAGAGTAGTATGTTAGTTTTCATGATAAGCTAGTGTATGCATTGTGGTATGGACCTGATGGTATCAGAAGATTATTTGTATTAGTCACACATACACACATATACATACATGCACATATATGCACAGTACATACATATGCATACCAACATATACATATATACATACATATACACATACATGCATATGCACATACACATATGTACATATTCACACTTGCTTACCCCCATCCATTCCTGATGGCACCTTGCCCCTCAGGAAATAGCATCACCACCCCCTGTGCCAGCAAGGTAGTGCCAGGAGACAGATGAAATGGCCACATTCAGTCACACTCACTCTCTAGCTGTCATGTGAAATGTGCTGAAATCACAGCTCCCTTTCCACATCCAGGCCCCACGACCTTTGCATGGTTTACCCCAGATGCTTCACATGCCCTGGTTCAGTCCATTGACAGCATGTCGACCCTGATATACCACATCTTTCCGTTTCACTCTATTCCATGCCTGCCTTTCACCTTCCTGCATGTTCAGATCCTGACCGCTCTAAGTCCCTTTCACTCCATCCTTCCATGTCCAATCTGGTCTCCTTTCTCCTTCTTCCCTCCACCTCAGAAACATATATCCTCTTTGTCAACCTTTCCTCACTCATTCATTCCATATGTCCAAACCATTTCAATACACACCTTTCTGCTCTCTC
>JAYMFT010208638.1:0-25421 GCA_038088735.1 Panulirus argus | reverse complement strand
ATATTTTATTTTATCATACTTGATTGGTGTTTCCTGCATCAGCAAGGTAGTGCCAGGAAACAGATCAGATGTCTGGAAATCCTCCCCTCATGTTTTTCACTTTTCCAAAAGAAGGAATAGAGAATGGGGCTAAGTGAGGATTTTTTCCTCTAAGGCTCAGTCTTCTGTTTTTGGCGCTACCTCGCTAATGCGGTAAATGGCAAATATGTATGAAAAAGAAGTTTGTATACATATATATATATATATATATATATATATATATATATATATATATATATATATATATATACATGCAAGAATTCACAGTGGTGCGTGTGATCTATTATATGCATATAACCATAAGGAAAATGAAACATAATAAGTTCTCATGTACACTTTCGTGTAATGATCACATCGTTAGGGGAGATACAAAAATGAAAGAGAAGACATAGAACAGTCAGTTGATATACAAGGAAGAGATATAGCTAAGACACCACTGGTAAACAAGCATTACTGTATGGTGGTGTTCGGGTCTTGCATCATGCCTGTCATAAGATTTTTAATATGTGGACAGGAAAGGGAACTGTTTACAAATTTTGCCTATGACAAAGCTATCCAGTTTGTAGAGATCTTCACAAATATCAATTTTGCAATTCTTTGTGTATTTAAAAAAAGAAGATTCAATGATATTTCTCATGGTAAAGGAGCTACAGTTAATAACTGAATCAGTGTTACTCCAGTTAATACAATGGTCATAATTTTCAACATTATTAAACAAAACATTTTTGTTCTTATATTCATTATTATTCAGCTCAATATGACAGTTAAACTATTATCATTCCAGTCAATGTTCCTTAAAGCATTATGTACATGCAGTCCTGGAGGGTGACTAGAAGGGGTGGGAGTGGGGGACTGGAAATCTTCCTCTTCAGTTTTTTACTTTTCCAAAAGGAGGAACAAAAAAGGGGTCAAGTGAGGATTTTCTCTCTAAGGTTCAGTCTCCTGTTCTTTCTGCTACCTCACTAATGTGGGAAATGGCAAATATGTATGAAAAAATCAGATATATGTCTATGTATGTACCTTAGCCTGAGCCAGGTACCCATTTTATTGACCAGCTCCTAGGGGTGGATGAACATTTGGGTTGATTGAGGACCGACTGCTGCAACCAGGATTCAAACCTATGCGCTGGACCCTGGGTGGCCATGGATGCAGCAAGGTCAGGGACACTAACTACTACACCACTAAAGGCCATAAATTGAGTAGTAAGTGCTTGGTACCTTCTTTATGGTGGTTGTATCATGGGCATGAAGGGTCCAGGGATATGTTGAAACTTTTTGTAGTGATGGGCAATGTCCGGAGCACAAGCAGGTAAGTGCAAACTGAGTTTGTTTGGGGAGCATGGCTTTTGTTAGATATACATCTGGTGGGTTGAATTTTAAAACTGGTCTAGAAGGTCAGTTGTTTAGTGCTTGTTGGGTTATTTTGTTGTGTATGTGTTTAGTCAGTGTTCTCTTTGTTGGGGACGGTGGGATCTGTGAGTAGAGGTTACTGAAGTGAGAGACAGAGATGAGGTTCTTATTTCTACTTGGGGGTTAATGATTAATGGCTTGGGTGGGAGGGGTCTGGTAGATGTTGCATAGAATTGGCTGCTGAGCATGTTGAGGTGGGTCTGCACTAGTATGTGTAGTTTGCAGCTTTGTTGTATTTACTCTTGCAAGGATGGAAGACCAGGCAGGTGAGGCATAGTTTAAAATGGAGCAGATGAATTGTTTATTTAAGGTACTGAGGGATTCATTTTCTTGTTCAAATCTGATGCCAGCTAGTGTTCTGTAGGCATTTAGTATGTGTGTTGCTTTTGTATTTATATCATTGATATGGGAAATGAAAGTCGTATGTGCGGCATAAGTGATGCTTAGAATGGTTGGTGTTTTGTTTAGTGGGAGAGAATGTCCAATCAAGGTGACTGGAAGGTGTGAGCTAGCTTTGTGTCTCTCTGAGGTTAAAAGATTAATTAAAGATTTCTGTGGAGACTCAGCCATTCTTTTCTGGGTAGGCCATTTGTTCCAATTGTGTAATGTAGTGTTGCATTTTGCTGCTGTGGTATTAGTTTGTTGTGATGTAATTGTGAGGTTGTCTGCATAAGAAAGGACCTTCATGCTGAGGTTTGCCTGAGATAATGGGAGGTTGTGTAGGAAGAGATTGAAGAGAATTGAAGTTCTTTAAAGAACTTCTCACTGGGGAACTCACTTGTAGAGCTTTAGTGTTCTATACATGAAACCATTTTGTGTGACTTTTGTTTGGTGGCCAGCTGTGAAATTAGTCAACCCCCTTTTATTGTTGTTGTAGAAGTAGGTGTTAAGTATTTTTTGTATGAGATTGTGTTGCAGGACAGTGTCAAATGCATGTTGATGTCTGTTGCCAATACTACTGTATGGGAAGGGGGTTGTTGCTGGTTGAATCCATTTAGGATATATTGTGTGAGCTCAGTGTGTACTGTGTTGCTAAAGTGTTAGGATTTGAATTCATGATGTGTGAGTGGGTGGGATGTTTTTCTGTTGTGAATCATTTTTTCACAGAGTTTGGATACGGAGGATGAAGATGATATAGGGTGGAAGGAGCAGGGGGAGTTGGGAGGTTTGGAGGGTCTTAAGTCTCATATCATGAGAAGGGGGTGCAGGGGGTACATTGTACCCAGGCCTGGGAATTTCCTGAGATTTCAGAAAATACAGAAAATCAACAGAGCATTCCATTCCACCACTCTTTCATCTTCCTTACCCTTTTTGACCATATGGCTCATGGCATAAAACTGTAGTGGATAAAAACAGGATGACTAATGGAGAAGGGAAAGGGGCTCGAAACTTTGTACCCCCTGATAAAATTCTTCTCAGGGGCTCTGATTTTGGCAAGTATCCAGATGTTGAGGATTTTTCTTGTATGTAGCCTTGCATAATTCAAGATATCTGTATCTTCAACCATAACAGACTACACAAAAATCCTAGTTAACATCTGGAAACTTGCCAACCTAATACAAAGCCTAAAACCCTTCAAACCAAAGAACTCCCCCTCCTCCTACTGCTTAAATCACTTCCATCTTCAGTATCCATACTCTTTGAAAAATGATCTACAACAAGAGGACCATTGTGTTTTATGTGAAAGTTTAATACTGTATGTTGTAAGGGCCAGTAGCAGGACAGTTCTTTAAAGGTTTTGTTTGCATTACTCATATCAGTGGGAGTGAAAGGTACATGAGCAGTTGTTTCTGGGTGGGTTTTGTGTAAGTTTTTCATGATTCCTGTTTAAGGGTGGTTTGTGGCTGATTTTTGAGCAGAGTCTTAAGAGTATGCTTGTGTGTTTTCTAGGAGAAGGGATTTCATTGGAATGGGTTAGAAGTGCTTCATGAGTGGGAGCTGCACTAGTGTGATGAGTGGATTTTCTTTAAAGAGTGCCAGAGTTGGTTGCTGTAGGTTTTTGATTGCCTGTGTTGAAGAAAGAATGCCAATTTTCAGTTTGTTTTTTATGGATAAGGTTAGTGATAGTATTGTTTTGAGTTTCAATTTGTTTTCTGATTCCAACTGATAGAGAGTGTTTGTGTCAAAGTTAGTTTCTTTGCTTTATAAGCAAATTAAACACATTAAACTGCCATGGTGACATCACACACCCCTGCAGCAGACTCATCAACACCTGGAACCACTTAACCTCCATTATTCCTTCTTGCATACATGCCTTACCTTCAATTAAAACTAAAAACTGCCTCAATAGATTTTCCTCCCACACCACAAGTTTGTAAGAGCTTCCACAAGGCATTCCTGTCAGCCTTATCATAAGCTTTCTCCAGTCCCTAAATGTCACATACAAATCTTTGTTTTTGTAACTATTTCTGACACACATCCTTCAAAGGAAGAGCCTGATCCACACATCCTCTATCACTTCTAACACCATGTTCCTCCCCAGCCTAATGCTCTGTGCATGCCTCTACCCTTTTCAGTCACCACTCTTTCATACATCTTACCAGGTACAATGAAGATATTTACAACTCTCTAATTAACTTTATACAATGGCCCTATACTGTACATGCATTCTGCCAACCCTCAGTCATTTCGCTATGGTCCCTATATGCATTGAAAATCTTGACTATTTTTTTTTTTTTTCATTAATTTCATCAACATTAGTGGTCTTTCTAATGTTCTTTCCTCTGTTCAGCACTTATATTTCTCCACATCTCTCTCATCTTGGAGACCTTGCTCTGTCTGATGTTTCCATTAATTCTTGTCATGTCATGTCTCCAGCTATATAAAGGAGAATAAAACAAATGAACTTAAAATACACCTTTCTTACAAAAATGGTTCTAAGTTCACAAAAAAATTATATACATCGTAAAAACCTAAACATTCACTGACATTTGGTACTGTGAAAAAAAAAAAAATCAATGATGTATAATGAGGAATATAGCAGAGGAGTAAACCTTAACAGGTTAAAGTTACTTGCAACCTCTAACTATGAATGAACATAATGGCTAAGCAATTCCACCATATAATTGGGGAAGGATTTCTAGCACAGCCATGAAATCTACACATTCAGTTACACTTATCAAAACCACTTCACTTACCAAATCACTGAGAAATTCACACAGAGTTGTTCATTTGTAGTTAATAACTTGCTTTTATCTAAATTTTTATCTTCCAGCACTTATCATTTTGAAAGCAGGATTATCATTACTCATACATTTCTAAAATATTATCTTCATGTAAAATACAACTATGTAAATTCTTTCTCATATCTATTTCTATTTTTAAGGTAAGGTGTTGAAGCAGATTTCCACCCAGAAACTTCAATAATTACTGAAAATTCAGAATTGTGTAATTAAAAAGATATCGATTTATGATTTTCTTACATTCAAAGCTGAGCTACCCATGTACAATCTTCCAACAGCATTTCGATTAGTAACAACTCCACATTTTCAGTTACTAATGGTTCACTGACTTCATTCAAGAGTAACAAACAAAATGTATTCTCAAATACTCTAAAATTTACTTTTTATTATTATCATTATCATATTCTGTCCCTAGAGATGGGGAGAAGAATATTACCAAAATTTCTCCTGCATATCACTAAGCTGAATAAGCAGGGTAGGAGCAAGGGACTGAAAATGCCCTATCCTGTATAATCACTTACTATAATATGGAAGAGAGGAAGCAAAGTCGGGATTTCTCCTAAGAGTCTTAGGTGTGTGTTACTGACTCTGCCTCAGTGAAGTAATAGAAAACTTTTTGCATACAGAAATATGAAAAATGAAGAAAATTAAAGCTGCCTCAGCAAGTGAACATGAGATGAAAGCAGGAATGAAATTTGGTTGAGTGAACATAAGTGGGAAAGTAGGGAACCAGAGAAAGACATTGAGAAAGGAGTATGAAGTAGTCATAAAGACAGATGAAAAACAGGCAACTAATGAATGCATTTAAGAATGAGCAACATACTACTGCAGAGCAAAGGTAACCAAAAGAAAATAATTATCATAGAAAGGAAAATATTGCTTATATAGGCAACTAGTCTACTTTCACCCACCTAATAAAAAAAAAATTGAGAAAATATCTTATAGTTTCTAATGGAATTCTATTAGTTTACATCTATTCCTTAACATAAACTTATCACAAAAAGGACACCTATGAGAAAATTCACTTTGTTTCACTGCATTACAGTCATTCAATAGTAAATTCCCACTGAAAAGTACAAGCCAAGAAACAGGTGATGTTACCATTGATATTGTACCTTTATGAGTGAGTCAGGGTCATGAAAGTAAAAGAAATGAAGAGGTTGGATGTATTGGAAATGAGATGTATGAGGATGATGTGCAGCGTGAAGTGAGAGCTGACAAAATCAAAGAAAGGTGTGTTACAAAAGAATGTCTCTAACCTGACCTTACAAACACACAATTCCCAAAATCCAGCATTGTCAAGGGTCAAATTTTGCTCTTGGAACAGAAGAATTTCATCATCCAAGGCAGCAAAAGTCTTGCATAGGACAAATGGGGCAAAGCAGAAGTGGAGAGAATTATGACTGTTTCTCAAGAAAGGGTGCGATAGTGATGTTGATTAGTCAGCTATTCAATGACGTATGGCCTAAGGTGAGGTGCCTGCGGACTAACAAATGCATGTATGGCACCTTTATATAAAGGCAAGGGTTAAAAATATATGCTTAAATTACATAGGTATAATTCCGTTGAGTACACATAATGAGGTGTATGTGAAAGTGGTGATTGAAAGGACGGTGGTATATCTAAAACATCTGATTGGGATGAGCAGAGTGGCTTCAGGAGTAAAGGATATGTGACCAGGAGTTTGCTTTGAAGAATTTGTGTGAGAAATACTTGAGTAGTGAACTGTTTATGGCATCATGGATCTGACGAAAGTGTATGACACGAACTGACAGGGAGTTTTTATGGAAAGTTCTTTGAATATGTGGGGCAAATGGAAAATTACCTAATGCAGTAAGTTTTTATCTGGATAGTAAGGGATGTGTCAGAGTAGGAGAGGAGGAGAATGATTGGTTTCCAGTGAAACTGGCTTTGAGTCAGGTATGTGTGATATCAATGTTGTATAACCTGTTTACAGACAGGATAGTAAGGAAAGTGAATGCAAGGGTCTTAGGATAAGGGCAGGTATATAGCATGGTAGGGGTCGGGGCATGGGAGATAAATCAGTTGCTGCTTACAGGCAAGATGGCTCTGGTGGCAGACTCAAATGACAAACACCTGATAGGTGCAATAGGGAGATGAGACATGACAATTTGAGTGTAAGTTTAGAGGAGGAGGATGTGGAGAGCTTTAGGTACCTAAGAGTGGATAGTACACTAGAAATGGAACCATGGGGGCTGAAGTAAATCATATGGAGGAAGAGAGGGTGAAGGTCCTTGGTACATTAAGGAGTGTGTGAAAAGTGAGGTCATTGTTGTTTTAGAAAAGAAGGGTTTGTTTTAAGGCATAGTAGTCCTGACAGTGTTGCACAGATGCAAGCCTTAAGGCCTTGAATACATGTCTAAAATTGAATACTTGGTGTAAGGTGCGCTGATCATGTAAATAATGACAGTGTAGGAGAGAGGTGTGGCAGTAAGCACAATCTGACTGAGAGAGCCAAAGAGGGTGTACTAAACATATGGCAAGGACATGTGAATAAGACTGACCAAAAGGATCTTCACACCAGTAGTGAAGGAGCAAGGGGGAGGTGGAGACCATGAAAAAGATGGAAGGATAGAATGTAGGAGGATGATTAGGTATTTATGGAACAAAATGAATTAAATCAATTTGGTATACAATAGGCAATTTGCAGTCAGTGGGTTGAACCAAGGTATAGGAAGTGGTCAAGGGAAACCATAAGACAGTCTATGAAGCCAAGCTTTGGATGGCAGACTTTGGTTTTGGTGCATTAAGCACAACCACTAGTGAGTGGATGTGTGCAAATAAGGTCATATTTAGTCTGTTCCTAATGCTACCTTACTGAGACAGGAAACAGTTAACAAAGATGAGAAAATAATGAAATGCAAAATTGCATGCTTAATTTCTCATCTAAATAATTAGATTAATAATAAAGTATATTTCTTAACATTTTGTCTATATTCTGATTGAAATTTTACCCAGAAATCTTTGCTAGGAATGTAACCCCTCCTTTATTCCACCGTATCCCATGATAAAACTGTTTTCATTACACAGTTTTTGCTAAGATTGTGTTTTCCAGGAATATGAAGGAATTCGAACAGCAACAGAAAATTGTTTTTTTCAAGGCTGTTTGTAACAGTGGAAGATATCAGAACCTCACAGATTAGAAAAACCAGCAGACTTTCAGTGTGACTAAAGATGCATAAATAATGTATGTCTTGGACTTGAAGCAAACTATGTATCAAGTACATTCTTAAACCTATCTATAGTACTACTTTCAACCACTCTAATTCATAAATTAATCCATATGTTAGTAATCTGTTGAAGAAAAGTGCTTTGCCGTATTTGAGGTAAAATGTCTGCCCCAAGTTTGTGTCCATTACCACATGTGAAATCAGATGAATCAAGTCTAAAGTAGCTTATTAGACCATCAAAGCCTTTAACAATTTGAATAATTGTATAAGATCATCTCTCTTGGCTAAATAAATTCAAGTTGTTTTCTTGGCTCTCAAAGGATTTATTTCTCAGTCTAAGAATTAGAATTCTCAGTCTAAGAATTAGCATGGTAGCTTGATGCTGTACTCTCTCCATTCTAAGTTTCTTTTTAAATAGGGTGACCAAAACTGAGTGCAATATTCAAGATGGGGACAAACTAATAAACAGTGAAGAATAAGGATGACTTCCCGACTTAAATTCAAAAACCCTTCCTATGTACTGCTACTTCTAATCATGGCTTACTTGGTTTTTAAGTCACCTGAGATTATTATCCCCACACTTTTTTCAAATTCACCTTCTGCATTTCAACAACATTCATATCGTGGCTTATCTTTTCATTTTTACTATTGATATGTAAAACTTCGCACTTACTGATATTAAAGTTCATGTGCTACCTATGAACCCAGTCCAACAGTTTGAAGCTGCAGATGTTCAAGTTCATTTGTATATCTACTTTCCAGCTTAAGATCATTTGCAAATTTTGATATCTTATAATGCAGCCCATTGTCAATATCATTAATATGTATGAGAAAGAGAATTGGTTCCAAGACTGAATGATCCTTGTGGCACACCACTTGTTATGTCTAACCATTCTGAGGCTTAAACATTATTCACAATTCTTTGTTTACTGCCAGTCAACCAATTTCCTATCCACTGAAGTACAACCCAACCAATACCATGTGAAATATAATTTTTGCAAGTAATCTTTGATGCAGAACCTTATCAAATGCATTTTGAAAATCCAAAAAAAATGACAGAAACTTCTTTCCTTTCATCTTGCTTGTTTATTATATCATAAAAAATATCAAGCAGATTTGTCAGATATGAGCAATGTCGTCAAAAACCATTCTAAAAATTATACATAAAATGGTGGTTCTCTATATGCTATACAGTTCTGTCTCTACTGATGGTTTTCATAAGTTTTTCACCTACAGATGTTAACCTAATGAGATGATAATTTTTGGGTAGTGACTTAATATCTTTTTTGAATTTCGGTGTTATACTGGCAAATATCAAATCTGGAACCTTTCCTGAAGCAGGGGACTTATTGAAAAGAGAAGACAAGGGCTTAATTATCTCATCTTCTGCCTCTTTAATTGTTCTTGGATAAAACTTGTCTGGGCCTGCCATTTCATTTACTCTCATCTACTTAGTGCAGTAGAATGTCTTCATATTTTATATCAACTTGTTGCAAAACAAGTCAATTAAGATTTTTGCTATGACTTTATTGTCTTGAACCAAGTCACCACTTTCCGTTATTAAAGGACCAATTGAGTGGGTTATAACTTATGCATTCAACCTAACTATAAAACTTCTTAGGATTTCTTTTGCTATTTTTGGCAATATACACTTCATATTGATGCTTACTTTCTCTCCACAAATTTACATAGCTTATTTTATAAAGCGCGGATTATCTTTATACTTAGATGAAACAGCTGATAGATGAGTGGTTTGATAAGAAAAACTCCAGCCTCATGAGGCTAAGATTACCATCCAATATATAGCTTTCAATCATAAAGATATGATTCACCTTGTCCTGGGGTAATCATATATAAATAAACCTCTCCAGTGGACTGAACCAGGGCATGTGAAGCCACAAAGGGAAAACCATGGAAATGTCTGTGGACAAGGAGCTGTGGTTTCATGAATTACACATAAAAGATAGAGAGAATGGATGAGTGTGAATGCAGACTTTTTTTGTCTATTCCTGGCAGTATCTCACTAACATGGAGAACTGAAAACATGAAAATGTGTTCAAATGCATATACTTACAATATCAGTTTTCAATACTATGTATAGTTCCTCATTGCACTTGCATAAATTCATTGCCTACTTATGCTCTTTAAGTGTATCAGCTAACTGTAATTAGTACAAAATTGGCCCATCATTTCAGGTGTAGAAACAAACTTATTAAGAAAAGTGTTTGTTTCTTATGTAGACACACACAGTCCTAAATGTCTTTATTTCTCTGGTGCCTATAAAGCAATTTCATTTCAAATATAAACTTCTTAAGAAACAAAATAACCAGTGACAATACTAAAATCAACACTTGAAATCTATATAATTTTTCAACAAGCCAATCATGAACGTTAAGTGCATAAAAAATTTAAACATCATGGTTGTAAATGATAAACATTAAAAATCAAAAATATAAGGAAAAGAAAATAATTCAGTAAGATTTTATATGAAAAGCAAAACTTGCTCAAGTGCAGTGTATATATAATGCTACCTCTTTTTCTGTGCCTTGCAATGGGGTTACTTTCTGGAAACTCTGTTGCTAGTTAAGGCATTGTAAATCTAGCAGTTGAAACATTATGTAAGGGGTTACATTCAAAGGCAAAATATTTCAGTATCTAGCTCTCAAGTATGAAATAAACATAAAACAACTTAGGTTAAAAACAGTATATCACACTCTCTTCTCATTTATTTTAGATGATATTTAATGGAAATATATAGACAATGTGGTGATGAGGGTTTGAGGCATTGGTGGAGAGGGAGTGAATGAAGCTGGGATTAACGGGAAGAATGATGTGTGGTACTAAGCCAATCTATGTCACCTCCATGAATCATGATTCAGTAATTGTTACCAGGTCACAGATAATGTAGGTCTAACAGCCCTTGAGAGCCATGGGAATTCTGATTGAAGCACTAACAAGGGCAATAATTGGTAGACTTAAACCCAGAAGCACTCTTTCCTTCTTTGCAAATGAATGTCCAGGTTGGCATGTTTTCCGTGATAAGCCTTAATAATCCATACAAAACAACTGCTGAGGTGCGTAATTTCTTTCTTCAATAATTTCTTTATGCAAGAAATAACATGTAATAGCAGAGATAATTGTGGCATGGATGAGCATTCATTCAATTGCAATCATATTTGCTTAAAAGCTGACCACCAATGAAATGTATTTTGCTAGTTGGTGTGATATGAATCGAATAGTATTTTGCCATGAAATCATTATAAAAAGCAGGATGAACACAAAAATACCTTAAAACAATCTTGCCTTATCATAAAAGGAATAAACAGAAAATTTTCCTTTACAAGTTTGTTACAAGTAATGGCTCTTATGTGTCACAAATCAGACCTGTATCCTACTTCTCAAACATCTCAAGTATGAAATATCAAAAGTAGACCTAATGTAAATCAGGGGACAGTGGTAATGAATTTCAGGGACTAGCTGCAGAAATGACCACAACATTTTCCTACGTTATGTTGAGGTTCAGACCTAACCTAGCTTAGAAATATGTTGTGGTGACAGAATCTTCTAGTGATTCAATTTTAGTAATACTACCAATGGTCTTTATATAAAAAAAAAAAAAATTATGCATATATTAAAGAACATTAAAAATCATTCAGGCCATGAAGTCTAGGATTTTTTCGTAAAACATTTCAATGATCATGGGAGTATCATGGTAATTTGCATGGCACTCTAATAATCTTGACAAGTAAATTTGTAGTTCTAAGGATGACTCTGATTGTTAGAATAATAAACTGAGAGCTTTGAAAGATAGCTACCAAAAGGAACTAATGAGATGGACTTCAGTATAGTTCTGGTAACCACATGATGGCATAAATTGCCAATGTAATGGTCTAATGAGAAAATATGAAAGCTCAGGAATTGGAAATTGTCAGAAAATAATATTTTCCATTTCCAGTGTACTTCTGGTGATTCTGAAGGTAGTATGTCTTGGTAAAGGGGTGCAAAAGGTGTTTGGAACAAGTCTGCTGTTGGGGAACACTGATTAATTTCATGGACTTTACTGTCTAATACAGGATACAGGTTTCTTGATAAAGTGTGGAGTTTGGGTGGCTATCTAATAAGCCTTTTAAACAGCACCAGCAAGCTTAGGGTTAATATGTCAGTCCCTGACAAGGTAAAGAGTGATGACTATAAGATAAAGGACTTAAGTTTAGTAGGAAAATCTACTCACTTGCTCTTCTTGGATCTAAACCTGAGGTAAAGTAGTGTACATGTCTTCCACCCTAATACTATATCAACCAATCACACAATCTTGTCATAAGATGATACCATAATGAACCTCATGGAGTCTGATGTGAATGTTACCATATTTTATATTAATCCTGAGATTAAAGATATTCATAAAAAATGAGTTAGCACATAATGGATTTGTGAAAATCTTCTAAAAGATTAATAATTATATTGCATTATCTTCATCCAAGAACAAAACTAATTGTAACTCAACAAATGGTTCACCTTTAAAAGACCTAATGATATAAAGCTCTCTGGCTAAGCACACTCATTTCACATATCCATGAAAAATGGGACAAGCAGCTCACAATATTATAAGAAAAGCATGATTTTTTTATAAACCCAACTCGTACAGTAGCAACAGTCCTTAAAAAAATATATCCTTCATTTCCGTTTGTCACAGAAGGCACTTAAAGAACTGAATCTGAGAACAGACTCAATCTTTAGGAAAGTAGTTCCTGTTTAGGTGCATTTAAGTTCAAGCAAGGACAGTGTGCCTGCACCACTCATGACACGATCCATCCCACGTGCAGAAAGAAAACAATAATAACAGAAAAGAAAATGACCTACTGTTGTACACTGCACTCACAAATGTGCTTCATCAGCAACAAACTTCAAACAAACAAACTATACTGAAGCCTAATATTCCAATTAATTTACTTTTACTCAAGATATACATATCAAGAATACCAAAATAAACTCTTTTACACTTAACACACTATCAGTCAATCACAAAAAATAAATGCAACAAATAATTTTTCATTGTGTTGGTATCACATAAAAACATTTTAATTCCTTACACACATACATACTGTGCAACATACATCACAGCTCCCTTTACTGTCTTAATATTAGGTTTGTATCATCACAGAGCTCTTGATATGGTAAACTACAAATAATACTTAATAAGATTTACTATGGAATGATAACAAAGTCGTTGAGAAGAATTCTTGGAATGCTATATCATGAATGCTTCTCTAAAATACAAATGCTTTACAATGAAATGCTGAGCAAGGGTCATTTCTACACTTCACACTACTACACAAAAACATTCAAATTCTACTTTGTTAACTCTCTCGAGGTTTTCATACACAATCTACTGAAGAAATTTTTTACTCTCTCAAGAAGTTCATGTGCATATTGTGTATGACTGATTGCAGGTCATAAAAATTTCAGTTTAAATGAATATTACTACTGTTTATGAATATATACCACATCATAAGTTTTGCTTACATGTCTGGCATCAAGCCATATCTCCCTACTACCCATTCCTTCTAATCAAATCCTCCCATTTTCCTTCTAGTTCATTCATTACCTTCTTGTTTGCACTTACTTTCTTTTATGATAATTCTTTTATAGTTATTTTTGCATTATCATTCCTTATATTTTTGTATACACAATACAGAAAATTAATAAATATCCTGCAATTAGTGTAATTCTACATATACAATTTCTACAAAAAAAACCTTGTCTGTCTCCCAATATATTTTCAAAAGCAACGTCACACTTATGTTTTATTACTTTGTCATTTCTCCTTTGGCCTTTTACCATCTGCAGATATCTGGGCAAAGAATTGGCATGGTTCCTGAAGTATTTTAGGTCCATGTTTTGGTTCCAAAGCTTTGATCTTGATCTCCTGAATGAAGGGAGGCATTGATGAGGTGATATACATAGCAGCCATCTAATCATGCATGCCGAGTGCCCAGTGCATCTAAAAATCTCGTGTACCCACATATTCTTGTTTCCAGATGAGAAGTCGGGCTTTCTCCTCCTTAGAAAGGCATGAGCCAACCATCTTGAAGCACAGGTGGAAGAAACACAGCACCCAGAAGCAAAATTTGCAAAATGAAGTGGCAACCTGGAAGAGTAAAGAAAGAGCATCGTTCCCTCAAGATAGTCTGAGGCATGTGAGGCAGGTTGCTGGTGCTCACATTGTTAAGAACACTAGTATCAGTAACCAGATCTACGATGATTTCACCATGAAAACATCATATGCTTGTACCCACAATAATTCTTAGCTGTGTGTTGCCTTTGCAAATACATACGGGGTGCACAAGGCTTTTTGCAGACATAGTACCTGTAATAATTACATTTTCTTTTCAACTCAAGATTTCACATAAATTTTTCATCTCCAAATACCTATCAAAAAAGAAATTCAAGATAACTATACAGAATTATTCTTATAAGGAAAATGCACTTTCATCTGAATTACAATACATTCTAGCACAAAAAGTTTACACATTTCTTACACTAGCCATTAGTGGATGAATGAATACTGACATGCCAGACTTTGAATGGGTGGGTAAGGCATATAACTTAGGACCAAGAGGGAGTTAATAACATGCTTCATTTAAGTATCAGTAAGAATATCATATGAATTTGGCAAAGTAAAATGAACTTCATCATAAATATGAAATTAATCTAAAAATAAAAAATAATAATTTGGATCATATAACACAGCTCTTGCGGAATCCAAAAACAGACTTGTACTCGGGAAGAATCTTGGTCTTAATTGCGCTATTCTGCTTAGCCACAATCTTTTCACGTAAAGGGTCTTTGTGCAGCTTCTTGATGCCTGGTTTGTGCACAAGGAATGCATTGTCAAGGATATGAAACTCATAATCACGAACACACAAGATGTACATCTGAAAAAGCCAAAAAAAGAAAGTAAGTAAAAAACAAACCACCTTCAAATACTTACATAGACTCCTTTCTATCCTCAAAAAACTTGAAAAATACTGTACTGAAAGCTGTCTTATGACCTATCTTTTGAAATACAGCACAAGCTCATTAAAACTATCGGGAGAAAACGCTATAGTTATACATAAAGCATGGCTGATTTTTCCAAGCATTTCGGGAACCAGAAGTTTTACTGTAGTTATACATAAAATTAAGGGCAATTTAGGAAAATTGATTAAAGAGTTTCTAACTGACAGGAAGTTCAAATTGGTATCAAATGGAACCATGTATGAGAAGGAAAAAGTCCTATTTAGGATGTCAGAAAGAATGGTATTGGCCGTAATACAGTGAATTAAAAGAGAGCACAGATGTCAACAGAGTAAGCAAAATGAGTGGATTGGAAACTGATCAAAAAAGGATTCAGAAAGATTTAAGACACACTTTACAAATGGGCAGAAGTGAACCTGATGAAATTTAATGAATTAAGCACATAATTTTTGGAAAAAGGATGAGTACATCAATGATACCATATAAAGACCGAACAAAGAGAGTTATAGACAGTGGAACAAATGTTAAAGTTTTAGATTTTAACAGGAGTGAAAAACTAGATTTCAGAGAGCATACTGAGAAGATAAAGCTATCAAGTGATACGTGGTAAGATTCTGAGAACTTTCTCTACAAGAGGGAGAAACTTATAAGTGACAATGTTTAATGTATAAATAAGAAACAACCTTCAATGCTGCTGTGTTGTTTGGTTACCAACAAACGAATACAAATAAACATAGACAGAATTCAGAAGCATTTCATGAGCAAAATCAAGGGAATGAAACATATGGACTACCATGAAAGGCTGAAAGAACAATAGCCTTGAAAGAAGAAAAGATATATGATACTCAACAGACGGCAACAAATTAAAGGTATAATAAAATGTGTTAAACCTGAAAGCCTCTCAAAAAGGAAGATAAGGATTTGTTAAATCTTTAAAAATACCATGGAATACATAAAAAATTAATCAGACAAAAATAATGCCAGCCCAACCAAGAAGCATGAACGTTTATTTACTGCCAGGAGTAATACCAAAATGCATGAAGTAACTACAAAAATCAGTTCCACATGAACCATGGACATAGCTATGTAATACAGGTGGCAGAAGTCTTATTCACCATGTAAGATGTGTGATGAGCTCTTCATGCTAGCGCTACCATTTTAGATAAATCCTGTCATAGGTACTCATTTTCTTGTTATTCATCAAACCCTGTAAATTTCTTACCAAAGCTTTAAAGTTTCTTTAACCTCATCTAATTCAAGACTGTTTATTTTCTGTTTCAGAATTACCTTTTCTTGATTATAAAAGGTTAACAACAGTTTTTCCAGTGCCTATGCATTTCTAGAATCAGTATCAAGTTTGTCTGACAATTATATCTCTGTTTTGGGATCCATCAAAATAAAACTTTTTAAAATTTCCTTAACTGTATAATCAGAGCTCTCTTGCATAATTCAATTCTCTCTTCATCATCTGCACTGATGAAGTTTCCTGCAGCATAGCATATTAATGTATTACAATCAATGACAATGACCCATCCTTACAAAGCTTACTTTATTGAGTTTCCCAACACCTTACCCACTATTTTCTTAAAACCCACTTATATTTATGGACTGTCAACTTTAAGAAGAAAAAACACACAAGTTCCTAGATCTAAACCCTCATGGGCAGAACAAGCATTTTTGCAAGTTACAGGGAACCATAAGTTACCTTGTCACAATGGGAAAACTAGAATGCCTTTGACTAACTTTATTTTTCATTCTCTTACTCAATTAAACGAGTAAACCCTGGGCTTAAGAGGCTTATTTGATTTTCAGAGGGGAATAATAACCTTAAGATGAAGAGAAAAATAATCCTGGGAATATTAACCTTAAGATGAAGAGAAAAATAATCCTAACTTAAAACTTTCTAGAATGTCTCATCAGCCAAGCTGTCTTCCCTATTCAAACTGTTATTCCAGTTAAAATTTACCCATGCTTAATTCCTTACTGGGCCTACTAGGACCATACTCATTCAATGTCTTCTATTCTCTTGTTACAGAAGAATTTCTTTATATATTTTTTCCTAATCTTCTCTTACTCAGCTTCCTGTTTTACCATCTATTTCCACATGCATGCATATGTACATACTAGCATGCACAATACTCTGTATAATGTAAGAGGTATATGGATCAATACATGAATAAGGCCACACAGTTAACTATCCAGGCATATTGTGTGTTTAAGCCAATCCCTATGCGTGTGTCTAGCCACTATTTAGTTATTCATAGTGTGGCGGAGCAGTGAAGTAGTTCCTTTCCTATCATAATACAGCTATTTTCAATGTTCTACTGAAGAAGTGCATCAAGGGAGCTCAACATGAAAATTTTGATCCTTTAGAAGTGCTGCTTTAAAAAACACACAGAAAGCAAGAGCTCTAGCAAAATCAACAACAAGATGACCAGTGTCAAAATGCCTCCAATTGTCTAGCTTTATCTCTAAGCTGAAGTTCTTCCTGTTCCTATTTTTCTTTTTTTTTAACATGCACAGAACTCATTTGGGAACTTTCCATTCATACAACAGTTGAAAAGGGTATGAGAAAGTTACTGAGTATTACAACAAAAGGATGTAGGTTGTTAGACCACTGCAATTCAAATGGGTCAGTCTGGCTGCTTTAGCATGCACAGCATTCAATAGTGAATGATCTTTTGCCAAAGAAATTGTCAACTCCTGACATGAATAGTTTTTGAAACATTTTGGCTGTTGAGCCAGTACAGATCTCAGGGTACGTGGGTTGCTTTCTTTTCATTTTCTGCTTTTTTACTTCTTTGATTTGAATATGAAATTGGATATTCTCAGACTTCGAGGTGGTTACTTGAATGTAGAAAATAAAATGCCTTACGTCTTTCAAGGAAACATAACCAATGGAGAAGTATAAGGATTGTCAACTCTATCACTGATGGTTCTTCCTGTAGTCATATCTCTCCTGCATCACCTCTTGATAGTCTGCCACATTCTCAAATTGTTTATTGTTCAGAAACTTTCATCTTACTTCAGCCTCTTTTATTATTTTCATGCTTCACTATTTCTAGTATTTTTTTGTATGCATACTTACTGAGGCAGCCCTCATTTTTTAACTCTTTTATTTCTTAGTGCAAATAAATGGTGCCTGTCTCACCTAAGTGACAGGCAGACTGTCCCGCAGATTTCATTAGCAGTTGCTTTAAGGCACTGAAACTTTCAATAAGTGAAACTTATGTGTGGAAGACTCTGCATGTACCACTTTGTTGTCAATCAGGAAGAGGTGTACATAATAAGAAAGGTTGGTGGATAATTAATTTTTGATAATGTAGATTGCAGGCAATGATGGGTAATTAATTTTTGATGGTGTAGACTGTAGGCATTGATGGATAATTAATTTTTGAGGAGTAGAGTGTAAATGAAGATACAGTAATCACTCGATTCAATGGACCCCAATACAATGGATTTCAGCTCTAACGGACCAGGCAAATAATAATACATTAATCAAATAATTGCTGAAAAAATCTAAAAAGATTAAAAAAATCTCAAACACTGCACCATGCGCATTTCATATCACACTTGTTTTTGGCAGCGTGGGGTATACTTGCTTTGTTTTGGTCTCAGTCTGCCTCAAGCTATTGTGCGGTCAGGTTGTATGCAAAGAACTGTGACTTTATCTATTAATTAACTTTGCAATGCTTACAATTCAAAGTGGCATCAAGTGATAGAGGAGTTAAAAGAAAGTGGGTGAACTGTATATTGCATAAAAAAAAATGGTACATTCGATTTAACAGACTTTCTGCATTAACAGACACCCCTTTCCCCTTATTTGTTAGTTAAACCAAGAGATTATTTTATTGTTTTATGGAAGCTCAAAATGGCTGAAACTGAATGTCATAAAAAATTTCCCTTGCTCTTATTTACATTTTTGTATAGATGAAAAATTGTCAGTGTGTGGAGATGTATTCGGATTCTGAATTTTTAGTTGTAAAATACCCCTGGGATTAGGAGAGAAAGAATGCTACAAATTGTATCTCCTATGTGTTGTAGGATGTGACTAAGAGGGGCCGGGAGCAAAGGGCTGGAAATTCCCCCTGCATTACCTTGCTAAAAGAGAGAACAGACGACAAAGCCAAATAAGGGGATTTTCCTCAAATGCTTGATCATCTTTTCCTGGTTTTACTTTATACAATCTCTCCTTGTCATATGTAACACCTGACAACACTTTACTTATGCAGCTCATTCTTCATAACTAAATTTTCCTGCAGTGATCATTATGTGCTAGCCCTGCCTTTTGGCAAATTGGTAGGAGCAATAGACAGAAATAGTTGGTAGAAATATTCAGGCAAGACTATCAGGTAGGAACAGTAGGTAGAAGTAGTAGGTACGAGCATTAAATAGAAGTAGTCATTAGGAACATTAGGTAGAAGCATCTGCAAACACTGCACTAGACTTGCCCTCTGCCAGTGGCTGTTAAGGGTGAGGCACTAAAGGCTAAGAAGCAGCACTGGAGTTCTTTAGTCATGGCAATTCTGTTGCCATGGCCACCCCTCTGAGGGAGTTCCAACTGGAACAGAGATCTAAATAGATAGATAGATTCTGGTTATCCTTCCAGGTCAACATTATTGAATTAATATTTTAATAAACACATTTTAAGCAAAAACACTGAAAAGTGCAACACCAGACAGCAATGATTAAGTGTGGGCTCAAGAACCTTCTGGCTTTATCTTCTCCAAGTATAAAAAAATCAACTAAAAATATATGCGCTTTATCTTCTCCAAGTATAAAAAAATCAACTAAAAATATTTGCAGTCTATAATCTCTCCTATAATAGATCATTGTAAAAACTGAGGAGGGTTCAATTACTAATTCCACACATCACCAAAATCTAAAACTTTTACTGCAACATAATTTACACAAAGTTCTTAAAGTCATGTGGATCATTACAATGAACACTTTGGAATCAAAAGTTGAACAAACCTGAGTCATTTTGTCACTTTTGCCTTCCCAGGACAATCTCTCATCATAGAGAGGATCTCTGTTGGTCCCTACATAGATTGGTTCCCACTTGTGATGAGGTGGCTTTCGTTTCCCGATATGAAATACAGACATGCCTGGCTGCACAGAGGCTGATATCCACTCCTGCAAGAAATTTTTTTAATTATACTCTTGGGATTTACAACAACTTATTCAAAACAATAAATCTTAAATCATCTTCATGATTAACTTTCAGACACATAGAAATTACCTAATTGTACCTAACATTATTTAACAGTGAAAAGTATTGAAACAAATTATTATCACCATTTTATTTCAAAAGTTTTTAATAAAGACCACTCTGAGAATGAAAGTATCTGCCCTTTAGGGTAGCTCTAGATAATATTAATCATAAGTAACAAAAAGTTCTTGAATTTACAACTAGTATTGTTTGAATTATCATTTGAAACATGGTATAATTATGGTGCTAGCTAAAGTTCCCATTCAAAATATTTAATACATATCATGTCTCAAAACTGCATCTACAGTTCTCCAGTGTTTATGTTGATATCTTGAAAGGAGATAAAAAATAAAACAGAGACTAGAGTTTTCCCAAATGTTAACAGGATTAACTCAAACCTCCAAGAGAAAGAAATAAGCAATGAATGCATACCTATTTCACATCAAAGTGAAAAAAAATCTAAAAATTTGAAAAACGTTTTCTCTCATCAAGGGAAGCCCTTTGAGTAAGGATAAAAGATTAATAATCACAACATGAAGCCAGACGAGTCCATCTGACCTCTTCTAATGGATAATCTTTCTGTACAAAGACAGACTTCTATACTAAGCTCATAAGGTAATATCAAAGAACTCCTTTATCTTTACAAAAATAATGGTCTATCCATTTCTAATACAAATATTTTGAAACCTTTATCAGGAAATCTATTTACGAATATATGCAATAATAACAATAATGAGAAAAAAATCTATGCCAAACTGCCTTTTCTACTGTAGTGAGGTATCAAAAGGATGAAGCATCAATGACTATTTGCACACATCAGTATAATGTATCAAAACCAGAAACTTCCATCTACAGTCAAGTCTCAAATATTACCCCATGGTTTATCTTGAATGCTTAATTTACCATGGTTCTACCCACTGGCAGAATATCGCTCCCTCTATATACCACATCATTCCATTTCATTCTATCCACTGCACACCTCTCATGCTCTTAAATTTTCAAGTTCTGATACCCCAAAGCCTCCTCCACTCCATGCTTCCAGCTTCCTGGTTCCATTTTCCTTGGTATCTCTCTCAATCATACTGAACTAACTACCAGACCTCCCTCCTAAACTGTCATACTTTACAAGATCAACCTACCTCATACCATGTTATCTTTAGGTGATTACTTTCCAATACATCCACTCTCTTCCATTCTTTTGCATTCATGATTGCTATACCTTCATACATACCCATCTTTGCCCTAAAAACAATAACCTCTCCTTCCACCCACTCCTGACTGTACCCAGGTCCTTAACCCTGTCTTCCATTCTATCTGCTGCTAAGTTTACTCCAAAGTGTCTTAAGTACATCACATCCTCTAGGTCCTTCCCATTCAACCTTATTCTTAAACTGTTGTTACTCATCTCCTTCCTGAATTGCAATGCCTTAGATATGTTCGCATTCACTCTAAACTTTCCCCTTTCACACAAAGTCACAAACTCAGCTCATTCAAGTCACGTAGAAAAAACTGTTGTAGCTGTTGGGAATGTCAGCTCCATTTTTGTAGACGTTAAAGATAAACTACATAAAAGAATAACAGTAGGACTAGTTTATAGGCCCCCGCACAGACACTAGAGGTAGACGAAAGATTTTATGATCAGTCAGCAGTTTTTTGGAATGAAAAAGATTCTATAACAGCAGGGAGAATCCCATTCCAGTAGCTCTGGGCATGGACTCTACCTAAATTTGCATAATAGTACTCTTATCTAATTAATCGAAGAACCTACTAGTAACAAGAATATATTAAATTTAGTTCTTAATACAAATGAAGATCTTGTTAATAACGGTGAAGCTGGAGAAAAGTTTGGTACATGTCATCACCGACAAATTACTTTTGAAGTCACTTTCAACATTACATGTAACGTTTGTCAAAATGACATTTAGGAAAGAAGACTCAATTTTAAATGTGCAAATTTTAAAGATCTTGACACTGCTCTTAACAGGCAAACTGGGATGATATAGTCAATGAAAATAACATAAAAACCTTCAAGACAGCTGAGGGAACATATGTACCAATGTGTAGTCGATAGTCTTTTTCAAAAATAAAACCCAGGTGGTAAAATGGTGAAATAAAAAGTGCCTGTTGTCTGGGAAAGTAGCTCACATAAAACTCAGAGAATTCATGAGTCAACATGATTAAGTAAGGTACATAAATCTGCAGAGAGAAAGTAAGAGAGCTATTCAAAAAGGTGAACATTAATATGAAGCCTATACAGCTGAAAATAGCAGAAGAAACCCTATGGAGTTTTACAGTTATGCTAGTAGCAAGAGTCATTACCATGCCAATAGGTCCATTAATTATGAAAAATGGCATCTTGGTTCAAGACAACAAATCCATTGCAAAAATAGCAAATGACTTTTATGCACCTGTATCTACAACTGAAGACACAACACATCCCATATCCAGTTTCAATGATAAGAGAGGAGAATGTTCCTCAACAAACTGAAATAAAATCCAGGGACGTATGCTCAGCAATAAACAGAATGAAAAGAAATAAAACAGCAGACCCTGATAAGTTTCATCTGAGAACAGTGAAAGATGCAAAAAATGAAACAGTTAAGCCCAAGAGTTCCCTTTTCGTTAAGTCACTTGCTACAGGAAAAGTTCCAGGTGGATGGAAGCTTACCAAAGTAACACCAATATTAAAAAAAGACAATGAGTCACTGACCGGAAATTATTTTCCTATTAGCTTAATGTCTGTAGTTGCAAAATTTTTGGAAACCATCATCTAAGATAAACTTGTAAACCATTTAAAGGACCACCATTTGATAGATGACTCTCAATGAGATTTTCGACAATATCACGTCTCACAAATCTGCTTGATTTTTTGATATAATCAACAAGTATGACAAAGGTAAAGCAGCTAAGCTTATCTATCTAGACTCAAAAGGCTTTTGATGAGGTTCCACATCAAAGATTACTGCAAAAATTAAGTTACGTGGCATTGATGAGGTAGTAATTCAGTGGATAAGAAATTGGTTAACTGGCCATAAGCAAAGAGTAATGATTAATGGTCAAGCCTCTGAATGGTTAGACGTAACAAGTGGAGTGCCACAAAGATCAGTCTTGGGACTGGTTCTCCTTCTCATACATATTAATGATATTGATAATGGATTGCATTGCAAGATATCTAAGTTTGCTAATGCTACAAAGCTCAGAAATTATTCTACAAATGAACTTGAATATATACAGTTTCAAACTGACATAGACTAACTGATGAACTGGGCTCATAAGTAGTAAATGAATCTTAATATCGACAAGTGCAAAGTTTTACATATTGGTAATAAAAACAAAAGGCAAGTTATGGTATGAATTCTGTTAAACAGCAAAAGGTAAATGAGGAAAAAGACTTGGGTATAATAATCTCTAGTGACCTATAACCAAGTAAGTATTGCAGAGGAACAGTGAAAAGAGCAAACAAAAATTCTTGGTTTCATGGGTAGAGCCTTCGATTTAAGTCCAGGGAAATCATCCTTACTCTCTACAGTTCACTGGTTCATCCATATCTAAAATATTTATCCAATCTGTAAAAAGACATAGATAAAATGGAAAGAGTACAGCATCAAGCTACCAATATGATTCCTGGGCTGAGAAACTTATCCCAAAGAGATAAGATTAAATGACCTGAATCTGTTTAGCTTAGAAAAGAGGTTAAGAGGTGACCTAAAGCAAGTATTCAAAATTCTATCAAAGGTTTGATAATCTCAGTCTATTAAGTTTCCTAAGACTTGATTTGTCTTACTTTACTTGTAGTAATGGATACAAACTTGTGGGCAAACAATTTATCTTGAATGAAGCGAAGTACTTTTTCTTCAACAGGATTGTAAATATGCGGAATGATTTGCTAAGTAAAGTGGCTGGAAGCAGCGCTAATGATATTAAGAATAGACTTGATTAATACTTTGCTTCAAGTCCATGACCTTATTATTTGTGTCTCCATAGTCAGAATTACAATTTGCAGGTTATTCTCTTTGAATTATCTGTATACCTTCTAACTTTTACTACACCATTCTGTGAGTTTCTGATATCTTTCAGCTTTGAAAGGACCCAATGGTATGTTGCAGTTTGAATTCCTCTGTATTCCTTTGTAAACTCTGTCACCAACTTCTGGAATTTCTCTCTTGAATCTTCCAATAGAGCTGTCATTTGCAAATGCAACTGATTCACCTGCAATGCTCCCTAACTTTCAGTATGCTGCAGACCTGCCCATCTCTCTAATAATCTTCATTTCAACTCCCTCACCATCTCATCCATAAACAAAACAATAACCACTGACAACACTCATCCTTGAAGCAGATCCACAGACACACACAAAAAAAAAGCACCCTCCACCCTTCATACCCATATTACTCTCCTGGTAAAAACTTCTCGCTACCTTTAGTAACCTACCATATACTCAACAAATTTGTAACACCTTACACAAGGCCTCCCTGTCCCCCATCTCTTTTGAAAGTCACTTTGACATGCTTCATATTACACAAGGCTTTCATTCCTTCCTCACATTCAACAGGACATTTTCACTCTACATGCCACTTCGTCCTAGACACTTCCCCTAATAGTTCTCTTCACTGTCTCTACCATTTGTTCTCTTTTTTTTTAATACAATCCATATTCCAAAACACAGTCTAACTTTCCCTGAAGTTCACTGATAATCTCTTATCCCATCCTTCATTTGCCCTCTTTTTTCAGCTTTCTTGACCTCCTACCACTTTCTCATGTACACCTTTCAATCATTTGCAGATACCTTCCATACACCTCTCTTGTCTTCCTTACTTGCAATTCAACTTTCTAATCTCTCCACTCCCTACTCTTGCTCATATGCCCACACCCCACCTTCCATGTGCAACACAAATCACCTACACATGTAAGCACTGCCTCCCTAAATTCCCTCCACTCTTCTCATACTCCCCTGCTTCATTTACATCCACCTTGAGCCACCTTTCAGTTAATCTCTTTTGGTATCTCTGAACACAGAGTTCTCTTCCATACTTCCCCAATTACACATCTACTTTCACCCATAACTTCCTCTTTTCCTAACACCACTTTTACACTAATTTCCACCAAGGTATGATCAGACATACCATCTACTACCCCTTTCAAAATGTTCACATCCAACAAACTCTCATTTGCACATCTGTAATTAGCACATAATTCAATAATGACCATTCACCCCAATTCTCACTAAACTACATACAATTATATATGTACCTTTTCTTATCCACTTAACTACTGCGGACAAATATTTACACAAGCCTATCCGCTCTAACATTTATAAGCTCATAATGACAGTGTCCGTCCAATCTATGGCCCCTAGTCCCCGGCGTCATGG